>JASPKP010002194.1:0-22500 GCA_030674155.1 Stramonita haemastoma
TTTTGTTTCCCATGTCACTAAAATTTTTCTCTCTCTCTCTCTCTCTTCTCTTCTCTCTCTCTCTCTCTCTCTCTCTTCTCTCTCTCTCTCTCTCTTCCCCTTCTCTCTCTTCTCTCTCTCTCTCTCACACACAGAACAGATGGCGAACATCATCCATCAGGCCTCTGCCAACTTTGAAGATGCTCAACACCAACGACTCGTCACTGCAAGGAACACCACCACAAACATCTCTGGCAGTGGTCACAACAAACATCCAGCGCCCCCATTGTCCAGGCCTGTGAAGACGGGTTATGGAGCCACCCCCAAGGACATGGACTTAGTAGGTATAAAGTGAAATACCCTGTCAAGGGAAGTAAATCCACAACAATGCCATCCTCTACAAGCATTCATAAAATTAAAAAAAAATTGTTGTCATCGAATGTATGAAAATGCCAAAAAAAATCCATGGGAACAGATGACATTTACAAAACTGCATACCCACGGGGATGGACGTAAAAAGCACAAGTTCCATTATCCTCGATATAGAAGAATAAATTAAATCAAATCAAATCTCTCTCGTCCAGTTGGTCTTTGTTATTGTAATCGCATATCCTTGTTTAGTAACAGAATTGAGGTGGGGAAAAATCTGTTTTTACAAGCTATTGTTTTTAAATTTGGGAAAGAGTTCCTGTTTAATTAGCAAACGCATCCAAAACCAAATTGCAAAATTTTTTTGCTGTCTCTCTCGGATAACTCGTACAGATTGGTTGGTTTTAATTGAGCACAATCTACAATATTGCTCAGTATGTTTTATTTTATTTTTTATTGATGTCCAGTATTTTATATCAGAATATTCAAGAAAAAGACATGTCAAAAATCATCTATGGGTAGAAGTTCTGTAAAATTTTTAACATTATTTGGGTTTGACTTGAAGAAAAAAAGAGAATGGCATTTATCAGTTTCAGATCAGATTAGTCAGTACCAGTATTGAAGTATTCATATTCATGATACTGTTGATATAAGGATTGACCAAAAGGCTCTTTACAGTCTTAGGGTTTTTGTTGTTGTGGAAATCAGTTGGATTTTCTTTAGTCTTTTTAACATTTAAGTTCAGATAATGGTGGTTTAGATCAAAAGAAAAAGATTTTAGATGTCAGTGAACAGAAATTTTGCAAGGGTTTGTTTTCCAAGTACATGAGATTAGATTTGTCATTGTGAACATTTTTTTTAAATCACAAATTTATTCGTTCATATTGAAGTAGTCAAAAAAATTACTATCAAACTTATTGTTGAGAAAAACAGACTCTGGATTGAAGCTCCTTGTGTATTGTGATTTCTAGGTTGACCGAATGGATTCACAGCACACCAAACCACCCCCCTGAAGGTCACGACAGAAGACGGGGAGATGCCTGATAGAACTCAGCTGCATCATTACAACTTACGATTTTCACAGGATAGATGGTGAGTGTTTTCCATAAACTGCAGTATACCTTTTAACAAAAGCTTCATGGTTAATGGTCTCTAAAAGATCAGTGGTAAAAAAGTGTTTTCTTTATGAATATATTCAGTATATTGGGGTTTTTTATGCCTCCATTGTGACAGAGACAAACTGCATTGAGCCCCCTGGGAAGGTAGACAAGTTTGGGGCTGGACTTTTGTGACAGAGTGCATTACCTCCCCAATGTTAAACCCCCCCACCCAAACCATATCAAAATCGATAACAAATTTGAAAATGTGCAATACTTTAGCATTTTAGAAGCTCCACATAAATTTTGTAAAGATTTTGCTTCAGTTCCCAATTGTGACAAGCCCCTTTGACGTGCTTTGTAAAAGCTCCTCAGTACATCTCCCTTTGCAGTAAAAAGCTTCTTATTTATAAAAAAAAAATGTGCTGGTTGCAATGGCAGTAGGGAAGGAGCTCTGTGAAAAAGAAGAAAAGGGGAAAAAAATCTTTGAATGATTTGTTGTTACTCGGATTATAGTGTGTTCAAAAGACTTGTGGGGAGTGGAGTCACTACTTTTTTTTTTTTGTTCCGGGTATAACTGAGGTTCACCAATGGTGAGTTTTTTTAGGTTGCGACCATTTTTGGGCATGCCATTAACCCTCTGCAGTCCGTCTAGACTTAGTAGGTATAAAGTGAAAATACCTGCCAAGGGAATTAAATTTCCGCAAACACATACGCACCCACTACAAAACATGCATCATTAAAAAAAAAAAAATCATCAAATGTATAAAAATGCTAAAAAACCAAAACAAATTCATTACTACTCCCAAAACAATTGTTTGCCATATGTAGTAACTGATATGGGAGGGGAAAAAAATTGTTTTCAGTGAGCAGGGATCATTTTTTGTAATAGGTCATTGCTCATAACAAGGTCGTGATTGATTCAGGCTTGTCTCACTTCAAAAATTTCTTCACGGTTAAAACCCCCGAAACATACCATCAATTTGTGTTGAAAATTAGCTGTAGAATTTCTAAAGGTTTGCCATGTGCTGATGTTCACACAAAAAAATTTAAAAATTGCTATAAAAGTTTTATTTTGAAAAATCACATTAGCTAACCTATTGTCAACACCTATAACAACATTAAAATTTGACTTCCACGGATTCTTTCTAGCAGAGATCCTTTTGCAGTTGCTTTGTGGGAAATGCGAAACTGAAAGTTGTTGACCTACTACTGGCGGCCAGTCTTAGTCGATTGGTCTTTTCAATTTGATGTTGGATCAGTCGGTCACTATTGATCTGGACAGGAGTTGGTTAAGGTAGCTGCATTTGAATTCACCATGCCTTGAAAAATTTCAATGTTCTTGCTGTTAAATACAGCTACTTGTTTAAGGGCTCGCACTCAGTTTTAAGGCTTTCATAAAAATATTTTCCCCTTTTTTTTCTATAAGATCTGCATAAATGACTTAAAAAAAAAAAGAAATAGGATCATGAAAATGTTGCATTAATAATGAAAAGAGGTAACAACCATCATTAGACCTGTCTAGGAAACATTTTTTTAGAATGGGCGCAAAACCTTTAAGCTACCTTTTAAAAATTATTTACTGTGACTATTTTGATACAAATGTCATAATTGCTTTTTTTTTCCCACCAGATTTCTCCACTCCTCCTGGACCTTCTGACCGCAGGTGTGGAGATGCCAGCAGCACGATGCTGGAGCACAAGACCCATTGGACTTGTCCTCACCCACATGACTAAGTTGACTTATGTTAGGCTGATATTGATGATGGGCGTAGATTGGGAGATATAAATGCTTCATCAAAACCTTGATGGGTAAAGGCCTAAAAGGCAAAATGCCACAAGGACAAAACCCTGAAATAGAAAAAAAATCTGAAGGGTAACCCACTAAACTTGGAGGGAGGAAACCCTGAAAAGTCAAATCGTGAAAGGTATAACTTTGAAGGGCAAATCCACAAATCCCAAGAGAGCAAAATCCGCATAGACCAGCCCCTGAAGGGCAAGACCCCATAAGGCGAATCCCAGAAGGGCAAACTCCTGAAAGACCAGCCCCTGAAGGACAAACTCCTGGCAAACAGGTCCCTGAAGGGCAAACTCCTGACAGGTTCCTGAAGGGCAAACTCCTGGCAAACAGGTCCCTGAAGGGCAAACTCCTGACAGGTTCCTGAAGGGCAAACTCCTGGCAACGGGTCCTGAAGGGCAAACTCCTGACACAAGCCCCTGAAAGGCTAACTCCAGACAAAACAGGTTCCTGAAGGGCAAACTCCTGACAAACAGGTTCCTGAAGGGCAAACTCCTGACATGTCCCTGAAGGGCAAACTCCTGACAAACAGGTTCCTGAAGGGCAAACTCCTGACATGTCCCTGAAGGGCAAACTCCTGACATGTCCTTGAAAGGCAACTCCTGACAAACAGGTTCCTGAAGGGCAAACTCCTGACAAACAGGTTCCTGAAGGGCAAACTCCTGACAAAACGGGTTCCTGAAGGGCAAACTCCTGACAAACAGGTTCCTGAAAGGCAAACTCCTGACAAACCGGTTCCTGAAGGGCAAACTCCTGACAAACAGGTTCCTGAAGGGCAAACTCCTGACAAACAGGTTCCTGAAGGGCAAACTCCTGACAAACAGGTTCCTGAAGGGCAAACTCCTGACCAGCCCCTGAAGGGCAAACTCCTGACATGTCCCTGAAGGGCACACTCCTGACAGACCAGCCCCTGAAGGGCAAACTCCTGACAGACCAGCCCTGAAGGGCAAACTCCTGACAGACCAGCCCCTGAAGGGCAAACTCCTGACAGACAGCCCTGAAGGGCACACTCCTGACAGACCAGCCCCTGAAGGGCAAACTCCTGACAGACCAGCCCTGAAGGGCAAACTCCTGACAAAGGGCATATCCAGTACAGAGCGTGGCATTGTTGTCCATTGATCTACACCAGGGATGTCTCTCTTCAGATCCACTGGGTTGAATAGCAAATTTGATAGGAGTCTGGGGCTCTTGTATCGGAGTGGAGTCTACATGACCTCCCACCTCTGAAACATACCAGGGACCAAGAGGTGAGAGCAGTGAGGACTGGGGTCTTTGTGGACGTCTGGTATTCGACATACAGCTGTAAGTAAAGAGGTAGTGATGCAAAGCCTTCGGCCATGCCACTGCTACCTTCCACACGTCACGGGTACAGAGTAAACCTGTCAGCAAAACTTTGGCATTCAGTGCTCATAATGGGAAAGGACACGTTTGGCTCCTAGACACTTTCTTCAAGCATTTGCTCGACCTAATGGGTTCTTCTGTCTCGCCCAGATTTCTTAAAAGTCAAAGCATAGATGTCAAAAGTCATGTGGGTCATCTCAGTTCTTTGGTATTGTCTCCAAAATTGTCCGTTACACGCATCAATACCTCACAGAGGTAAGTACATGTGATTTTGTGTGCACATACCTTTTTGAATTATGTTGCTATGTGCTTGCAATTGTTTGCATGGCTGCTTGTTTCTCAGGCTCTCTCTCTCTCTCTCTCTCTCTCTCTCTCTTCTCTCTCTCTCTCTCTCTCTCTCTCTCTCTCTCTCTCTCTCTCTCTCTCTCTCTTCCCCCTCTCCCCCCTTCTCTCTCTATCTCTTTTACTTTTCCTCCTTCCCCCCCTCTCTCTCTCTCTCTCTCTCTCTCTCTCTCTCTCTCTCTCTCTCTCTCTCTCTGTCTCTCTCTCTTTTCTTTTGAGGTTCCTAGAGTATCTCCTCTGTTTCCCCAGTTAGTTTACTTAGTTGTAATCAGTATATTTGTCTAGAATAATATGTCAAAGATTGTCTTTGTTTAATAGGAATTTTCTGTTTTTGAATCATAGGATGAATTTCATTTCTTAGTCTGTAATCCGGGTAAGGCCGGATTTAAAAAAAAAGAAAAAGATATAGATGCTTATCTGTAACCTTAGAAGAAAAAAACCCTTTCTTCCTGTCTGTCTCCCTTCATCTGTCTCTTTCTCCCTCTGTGTGTATGGTGTGTACGTTTATCTGTTTGTAAGCATGTGTGCACGTTTATCTGTTTGTAAGCATGTGTGCGTGTGTGCACGCGCGTGCGTGCATGCAGGCATTGTATTTTAAAATTATCCTATTTTTTGTGTAGAATCATTCTGCCATCAAGACTGTTCCTGTCCTAGGTACTTCAGTGCCTGAGGGCGCGGCACGAGCAAGTGGAAGCACAAAATCAGGTACAGTTATGTCATTTGTCTCTCTCCCCTGTCGGGAGCCCCTCTGAGGCTTTGCCTTTTTTTTTTTTTCTCCTTTCATGGAGAGTACAGCCCTTGCTAAGAGGTTGTCATAGATGAAGACAGTCTTAACAGTTTATAGTCTCATCCAATGGATTTTTGCGGGGAGTGGAGTTGGCACTGATAATCAAGGGGAAAAGTTCCTTGAATAGGATTAGAACTTAGGTTAGCAGATCATGAGCCCAATGTGCAACACTCCAACCACCAGGCCACCCTTTTCCCTCCACTGCGTCTCTGTTTCTCTCTTGGTTTTTTTTGTCACTTGTTCTTTCATGGTTGGGAAGGCTATAAACAATATGGATTAGAACGGAATTCTCTCTTGCTCTCTCTGAGCAATTTTTTCTTTTCACCAACACTACAGAAAAATCAAAACTTTATTTACAGCTTTAGATTAATATTAAAACCCAGAAATTTTGTTGCTAATTACATCATTCTTTTTTCCAGACTCCACTGATGGCTGTAAAGACTACACCATAGAACACTACACCATGGAACACACCATGGAACACTACACCATGGAACACACCATGGAACACTACACCATGGAACACTTCACCATGGAACACTTCACCATGGAACACTACACCACCAAGACACTCGCAGACGTCAGCTACATCCTTGTACGTCAAGAATGGAGCTACAAGACTTTGTTAGGTACCCTTTTTTTATCATATTGTATTGTATTATATTGCATTGTATTGTATACTTGCTTAAAATATTACCGATTTAGACACAGTAAAGGGCAGTCAGCATTATGGCATCTTGTTAACTCGGACGACAATTCTGGCGAGAGTCTCTTAAATGTAAACGACTGTAGCAGTGTCCTTTGTGACCATGTGTACCCATGTGTTACTGGGCTCTAGCAGGTGCTCTGGGGTCTAGGGGTGACTTTTCCAGTGGGCACTGGTGGGCACTTGGGAGATATAAGAATTTATATATGACTATGAGTCAGTTAAGGATTATATCTTTGTTGATTATAAATGTTCTTTTTCTTAAGATAAATTAAGTTTTGTAGTTCCTAATCAGGGCAAAGGTGGGATGAAAAAAAAAGTATATTCATGCTGATCTGTAGCCTTTGAAAAAAATTTTTCTCTGTTCCCCGTCATGTCTTCCAAGTGTGTGTGTGTGTGTGTGTGCGTGCGTGCGTGCGTGCGTGCGTGCGTTGCATTACAAATTTTTTTTTTTTTTTCAGAATCATTGTACCATCAAGACTGTTCCCACCCTAGGTACTTCAATGCCTGAGGGCACGGCACGAGCAAGTGGAAGCACAAAATCAGGTACAGTTATGTCTGTTGTTGTTGTTGTTGTTGGGTGTTCCCAGTTTAACATTGTGAGAGTCCTCAAGAACATGCAGTCTGTCTCACAGAGCAAACTTAGGAATGCCCAATGCTGCAGACACACATTGAGAAGTTTGTGATGATGGCCATTTTTCTTTTCACTTTTATCATTATCATGCAGATGTAGTCTGGCTTCAGTAGGTTTTTTCCTTCTTTCGTGGAGAGTACATCCCATACTGAGAGGTTGTCATAGATGACGACAATCTTAACATAGTTAAAAACATGATATCCCTTCCTCGTCATCGTCAAATGCTCAGACAGCAACTGTTGTTGCCTGTTGTATGGGCAAAAAATGCGTTGGACTGCTGTTAAGCGGCTGACGGGCCCAGCACATCCGACTTTGATGTGTGAGAATTGTTACGTCTTAAATCTGTTTGGGAAAAAAAAATGCAGGAAAATGGATGAAGAAAACAGAAAATAGGCAAGTGGCAGGTGACAGGAAGAAAAGGAACAAAGCAGAAAGAAAGGGGAGGGGGGGGGGGGGGGAGAGGTGTTCCTTGGCTAGACTTCTGAATACACACTGCATAAATGAAAATAAGTTTGAAAGAATAAATGAATAAATAAATGAATACACATTGTATACACACGGGGACTTGATGTAAAAAAAAACAACCCACATGAGTGCTTATTCCATTATCTTTAAAATAAAATAATAAAATGAATAATAGTTCACTGTTGATCAGATTTTGCGTTTCTGCTTTCCATTAGGTAGCCACTAGATATCTGAATACACCTTCGGTGTGCATACAGGTGAAAAAAAATTTTCATCAGCTCCTACCGGCACGCAACTGCCTGCTCTTCTAAAAGGAAGAATGGGTTTTTAACATAATCTTAAAGTGCTCTGTGTCCATTTTGTCAAGGAGTGTCAAGTTTGTCTTTTCAAATAAAAACTTTTGTCGAATTGGATGCGGTACTGATATTAAGTCAAGTGAGGGAAAGCCTCTAAAATGGTTGTTAGAGGTACCCAATAAATGATCCAAATTTTGTTCACAGCAATATCTGACTAAAATGATTTTTTAAATTCTGAAACAAACCTTTTTTTTTTCAGGTCTACTGATTTCACCTTGGGAAACTTCGCTATAGAAAACTTCACAATGGAAGACACCACAGACGGACTGCACCTTTGGAGACTGCACCCTGATAAACTTCACCTTGGTAGACTGCTCCCTGAAAAACTGCACATTGGGAGACTGCACCCTGAAAAACTGCACCTTGAAAAACTGCACCCTGAAAACTGCACCTTGGAAGACTGCAGTAGGAAAGACCACACCTTGGAAGACTGCAGTAGGAAAGACCACACCTGGAAGATTGCAGTAGGAAAGACGACACTCTGGAAGACTGCAGTAGGAAAGATGACGCCTTGGAAGACTGCAGTAGGAAAGATGACGCCTTGGAAGACTGCAGTAGGAAAGACAACGCCTTGGAAGACTGCAGTAGGAAAGACCACACCTGGAAGATTGCAGTAGGATAGACGACACTTTGGAAGACTGCAGTAGGAAAGACGACACCTTGGAAGACTGCAGTAGGAAAGACGACACCTTGGAAGACTGCAGTAGGACTCAGATGTCTGCCACATCTTTGTGCATCAAGAAAGGAACCACAAGAATCCCTTAGGTATATTATTTTTGTTTTATTTTTGTGTTGTACTGTATTGTATTATTCTGTATTGTGTTGATTTTATCGCCCGTTGCTTTGTCATGGCGGATTTCTCTGTATGATTTTTGAGTTGATCTCCCGGTGTGAGTGCATTGCCACAAGAAAAGCACCCCCCATTACAGTTTTTATCATTATATATTTTTATATGTTATTATTTATTTTCATTATAATTATGACTATTATCCTCCTCCTCCTCCTCCTCATTATCATCATCATCATCATCATCATCATCATCATCATCATCATCATAGTATTGTAGCACATTTTTATGCCACAGATGTGATGGTGACTATCATTTTTTAATTTTTTTTTTTATCATTCCTCTGTGTCTGTGATGTTCATCAATATTCAGACTTTGTGTATTTGTCAGTTTGTCCATCAGTAAGGTAGCCACACTCCAAGGAAAGTGCTAGCCATTTTAAAAAGGTTCTCATGCATTCCTACCAGCACACAATGGCCCATTCTTTCCATGGTAAAGGGGGCGGGATAGCCTAGTGGTCAGAACATTGTGTTTGCAATTTGACGACCTGGGTTCGATTCCCGTTGGAGGAGATTTTTCTCCTGGAGTAACATCAGTGCTGACTCCACTCTCCCCAAAAGTCCTTTGGATGAGACTATAAACTGAGGCCCTGTGTGTGAACGCACGCAGAACATCTTGCGCACACATTAAATCCTGTTTCTCTTTTCATAAGAGGCCATTGTGTGCCGGTGGGAACAGATGACATTTACAAAACTGCGTACACACCGTGACTTGATGTAAAAAAGCACAATAGTGTTTATCCCATTATCCTCGATATAAAAATAAAATAAATAAAACAGAAAGGTTTTGAACAAGTGCCTTTGTTCATGGACAATGTTTATCATCTCATCCAAAAGATTTTGGGGGAGTGGAGTCTGTGCTAAAATTATCTCCAGGGGGAAAATGCCTTGAATGGGTGTCATGGGAAACCACATAAATGTTTTGTTCACAGCAAAAAGTTTTCTAAAAATGTTTTAAAAATAATTTCTAAACACTATTTTTTTTCTTTCCAGGTCTAGTGATGCCATGGAAAACTACATCATTGAAGTCAACACCATGAAATTCAACAGCAAAGCGGTCAACACCGTCAACATTATGAAATTCACTATTGGTCAACATCGTGAAGTTCTACACCATTGGAGTCAACACCGTGAAATTTTACACCATTGAAGTCAACATCGTGAAGTTCTACACCATTGAAGTCAACATCGTGAAGTTCTACACCATTGAAGTCAACACCATGTAATTCTACACAATTGAAGTCAACACCATGAAATTCTACACCATGAGAGTCAACACCATGAAATTCTACACCATGAGAGTCAACACCATGTAATTCTACACCATGAGTCAACACCATGAAATTCTACATCCTGAAAGTGAACACCATGGAATTCTAAACCATGTAATTCTACACCATGAGAGTCAACACCATGTAATTCTACACCATGAGAGTCAACACCATGTAATTCTACACCATGAGTCAACACCATGTAATTCTACACCTTGAGAGTCAACACCATGTAATTTTACACCATGAGAGTCAACACCATAAAATTCTACACCATGAGTCAGCACCATGAAATTCTACACCATGTAATTCTACACCATGAGAGTCAACACCATGAAATTCTACACCATTGAAGTAAACACAGCGAAATTCTACACTGTGAAAGTCAACACCATGTAAGTCAACACCATAGAATTATACACCGTGAAAGTCAACACCATGTAAGTCAACACCATGGAATTCTACACCGTGAAAGTCAACACCATGGAATTCTACACCGTGAAAGTCAACACCATGAAAGTCAACACCATGAAAGTCAACACCATGAAAGTCAACACCATGGAATTCTACACCATTAAAGTCAACATTATGAAATTCTACACCATAGAAGACAACACCATGGAATTCTACATCCTTAAAGTCAACACTATGAAATTCTACAATGTGAAAGTCAAACCCTGAAATTTAACAATCTGAAATTCTACACTGTGAAATTCAACACCTTGAAATTCTATTCTGTGAAATTCTAAAGCTTGAAAGTCAACACCATGAAATTCTGTGTTGTGAAAGAATGGGTTCTTTAATGTGCATCAAAGTATTAGATTATTTCCCTGATAATGAGCCCTTTGGAGTCTAAAGATGAAGTCTTTTCTTTATACTGAGGACTTACATGCAAATGTAAAGTTTTATTTATCTAAAAAAATGGTTTCAAGGAAATCTTTTAAATATACTTTTAAAATTTTTTTTCAATATGACATTTTGCCTGTTTAGTTTTGTCCTGGTGTCCAGGTAGTAAAATTGTAAACACTGGGATGGCCACAGGATTTTAGCTTTGCAGTATTATTTGGCTATATTGCAATTTGTTTTTTTTTGTTTATCAAAGTGTTCATTATCCCTTTTTACATTTTTTGGGGGGTAACCTAGGGATGATGAATTAAGCGGAAAGGCTGGAGTCCTCAACAAAGTCTGGTTTGATTGGCATTAAGGAGTAAAATAGTTGAGGTATTTTGTCATCTAAATTATGAATTTTTAAATTTAGATTGATGGAGTTAGATTTTTGAAGGGATTGGATGGTATCGAGAGTGAATTTGAGGTGCATGTTATTGGAGTAGCTAAAATTGAATAAGATGACAGCCCTGATATGGCCTCTGTGGTCTGTAGACCTATTAACATGAAATGAAATGAAATAAGTGTATTTCAGTCATATTGACCTATCTGTCTAGGAATACATTTCTAGGTATAAATCTCTTTTCATGTTTAGTTGGTATCAAAATGTCAAGCTCTTGCCTTCATATTTATTTAGTCGGTGTTGCTGCATAAAGTTCAGAACTTTCTGTTGTCAGTATCAAAGCATAGGGTTCTCACCTTCTTACCAAAAAAGTTGCTTACCAAGGCACAAAATTCCTTCCTTCATATTCAGTCAGTAGGTATCAAGGGTGTTTCATTCATGCTGAATTGATCTGAAGGTATAAACTTCTTCCCTTCACACTGAGTTAGCTTCTGTCAAATTATACATTCCTCCCCCTGGTATTGAATTAGATGGGATCAAAATATACACATTTCTTTTTTTGTACCAAGTGAGATGGTATCAAATGATAAAATTCTCTTTCTTACTAAATAATCTGGTATAAAATTTTAAATTTTGTTCCTTCAGATGGAGTTAGTAGCTATCCAAATATAAGGATCGTTCTTTTCAATTGGGTTATTTGTTATGAATTTAACTTCATTCTTTCTCAGAGTATAAAGCTCTTTCCTCCAAATTGCATTTAAGTATAATTTTTCTCTTTTGTATTGAGCTTTTTTCCCCTTTTATAGTTAGTTGGTACTGAGGTTCAAAGTTTTTTCCTTTTATAGTGAATTTGTTGTTTAGAAAGTTTTGTTTGTTAGTATTGAAAACAATTGTTTCCTTTTCGTTGGTATTTTTTTGCTCTTAATGTATACACTTATTTCAGTTGTGTTGAGTTTTTTTTTAATTTTTATTTTTTTAAGTATCAACTCTTTCCTTTATATTGAATTAGTTGGCATCAAAGTGTAGCTTTCTTTTCCTTTATATTGATTTAGTTGGTATCAAAGTATAGCCTTCTTTCCTTTATATTGAATTAGTTGTATCAAAGTATAGCCTTCTTTTCTATGAATTGATTTAGTTGGTATCAAAGTATAGCCTTCTTTCCTTTATATTGAATTAGTTGGTATCAAAGTATAGCCTTCTTTTCTATGAATTGATTTAGTTGGTATCAAAGTATAGCCTTCTTTTCTATGAATTGATTTAGTTGGTATCAAAGTATAGCCTTCTTTTCTTTATATTGAATTAGTTGGTATCAAAGTATAGCCTTCTTTTCTATGTATTGATTTAGTTGGTATCAAAGTATAGCCTTCTTTTCTATGTATTGATTTAGTTGGTATCAAAGTATAGCCTTCTTTTCTTTATATTGAATTAGTTGGTATCAAAGTGTAGCCTTCCTTCCTTGAAACTGAATTAGTTAGTGTTTAATAAGTAAAAGAATTTTTCCAATGTCTTGAGTTAGTTGGTATCAAAGTTCAATGTTGTTTCCCTCATTTTGAGTTGGTTGGTATCAGAAGTGTATTCTGTTTCTTTTATACTGTAAAAGTTCGTGTCAGAGTGTAAAGTTCTTTTCCTTTGTGTCGAGTTAGTTCATATCAAAGTTAAAATATTTTTTTCCTTCACATAAATCAGTTGGTGTCAAAGTAAAAAGTTCCTTTCTTCACGTCGACATAGTTAATATCAAAGTACAGTTTTTCCCCTATATATGAATCAGTTGGTGTCAAAGTATAAAATGTTAGTTTATATCGATGGAAATATTTCTTTCTGCCACATTATATTTATTCAGTACAAAGTTTCATTTCTTCATTATCTGGTTGGAATCAAAGTGTAAAGTCCTTTCCTTCGTGTTAATTCATATGTTAAATTCTTTCCTTCATATTGAGTTTTTTGGAATCAAAGTAAAAACCTATTTCCTTCACATTGAACATGCTGGTTTCAAAGTAAAATTTAATATATTTTAGTGTGGGGTACTATATGGACAGTTTTCTCTTAAACTAAGGTGCAGTTAGGATCAGGTCAGAAATGCAACAAACACACAGACTAAAGGACTAAAGGAGTATGTTCTAATGGATTGATTTTGAAAGAAAAATGGTCCAACCGTCCTGTTAGTGGCTTACAGCATCATAATGGAAAGATACAAAGAATGCTGACAATTCTAGATCTGAAATTCCTGATCAATGCTGACAATTCTAGATCTTAAATTTCCGATCAGTGCTGACAATTCAAGACCTTAAATTCTTGATCAGAAGGACCGATACAAAACGTGTGTAATGAAAACTCCTGATTAGAAATGAGGCGCTGGAGAGAATTGACGTGAATAGAATCAGACATTTGTGGTGTTGTAAATCGTTGCTATAGGCATTATTGGCATATTATTGCATATTTCACTACAACTAAGTATTTTCTCTTGATTTTTCTGCAATCAGCTTAAGGCAAAAAAAAGGAGTACACATGAGGAATGCTGACTTTTTGAAGAAAGAGCAGTACTTTTCCCGATACCACTTTTATCCTGTAGTGCTGTTCCCTTGTGCTGTTAACTCTAATTCTAACCCTAGTTCTTGCCCCATGCCGCAAACCCTAACAGTTTATTATTATTCTGATCTTAATGCTTAACTCTTAACACTGTTCCCTTAACTCTTGAGTTCACAGTTCTGCGGTGTGGGGCAACAGCCATGTAAGGAAACAGCAGTACAGGGAAAGAGTGGTGTTGGGTTACTGAGTGAGCAGCTGAAAATTGATTCTGCAATTACCATGATAGTGGAAGGATTTGGTAAAAAAGACAAATGACATACAGGGGAAAAAAGGCAGTCTTGAGCTAATCCTTAACTCTTTGGAGTCAATTTTACATCTCAACAAAAATGTGATGCGCTATCTTGGTCATATTTAGAAAAATTAGATATCACTCCGAGATTAGCAAAGCCAAACATGTTATATATCAAACAAAAGTTTCTTTTCACTTTTAGGATTTGTGAAGATTTTGTCCATAGGTATCTAAAACATTTTGCATTTTGCCTTAAAAGTCGGTCAGCAACTGCTAAAAAAACAAAAATTCTTTGAACACAGAGATGAAAGTATCCATCAGCTAATCCATGAGGAAGAATCACATTGATTTTCACACAATGTTTCCTCGGGCTCAGGAATCACTTTGAAGTAAAATCTGCCAATATTGCCTCTTCCAGCGTGAACACCAGTTTTGTTATGAAAAATTCTCAGCTCTTGATGTTAAAAAGAAAAAAGTCTAAAAGCATACACACACTGACAATTAAGAGAAGGATGTCTTGTGAAAGAAGAGTTGAAAGAAGAGTTAAAAGACTGAATCAGCTAGCATATATAGCTTTCTTTGGATTGAGCACACTAAAGTATTTAAATTCATTTATCATTTTTTCTGATGTATTAATAGCTATGACACAGTGTTTTGAGTTGTAGTAAGTGTTGTAGCTTGAGCTATGATACAAAGTCAAGTTGATAGGTGCAGCTCTAGAAAAAAATATCAGTTGTAAGGGAATCTATGTACCACTGTAGATGTTCCTTCAAGTTAAACTGGTTGTTAACAAGGTATTAGTTTTTTCCCTTTCTATTTAGTTAATGTCAAAATATAAAGCTCTTATTGATTCAGGGTCATTGTACAGTTTTCTTTTATACAAGTTGCTGTCAAAAAAAAAAGATGCCCTTATAATTGATTCACTTGTGAAAGGATAGCAATTTTTCTGCTAGATATAAAGCTAATTGGTATCAAAGATTAAAACTCGGCTTCATATTCAGTTAGTTAGTTGGTATCAAAGTAAGTTTCTTCATGTTTACTTCTACCATAGTATTATTTCCTTCATATCTTGATATGCCTTGAGCAGTTTCTTTCATATTGAGTTACTTGTATCAAAGTATAAAGTTTTTTTCCTTCCTTTTGAGTTGTATCAAGGTATTAAGTTCTTTTTTTCATATTGAGTTCATTGTATCAGAGTACAATGTTCTTTCTTTCATATTGAGTTTGAGTTCGTTGTATCAGAGCATAAAGTCCTTTCTTCATCCTGAGTTCATTGTATGAGTATAAAGTTCTCTCCTTGATATTGAGCGAGTTTGTTGTATCAGAGTATTAAGTTCTTTCTTTCATATTGAGTTCGTTGTATCGGAGTATAACGTTCTTTCATATTGAGTTCATTGTATCAGAGTATAAAGTTCTTTCCTTGATATTGAGCGAGTTTGTTGTATCAGAGTATAAAGTTCTTTCTTTCATATTGAGTTCATTGTATCAGAGTATAAAGTTCTTTCCTTGATATTGAGCGAGTTTGTTGTATCAGAGTATAAAGTTCTTTCTTTCATATTGAGTTGTATTAAAGTATAAAGTTCTTTCCTTCCTATTGAATTGTCAGTTTTAAAGTTTGAATTAATGAATGAATTTCTTTCCTTCATAGTGAGTGAGTTGTATCAATATAAAAAATTTTCCCCCGTCATATAGAGTTCTATCAATATATAAATTTTTTTCCCTTCATATAGAGTTGTATCAATATATAGATTTTTTCCCTTCATATTGTTAAGTTGTATCAGAGTATAAAGTTATTTCCTTCTTCACATTGAGTTTATTGTATCGGAGTATAAAGTTCTTTCCTTGATATTGAGCGAGTTTGTTGTATCAGAGTATAAAGTTCTTTCTTTCATATTGAGTTCGTTGTATCAGAGTATAAAGTTCTTTCCTTGATATTGAGCGAGTTTGTTGTATCAGAGTATAAAGTTCTTTCTTTCATATTGAGTTCGTTGTATCAGAGTATAAAGTTCTCTCCTTGATACTGAGCGAGTTTGTTGTATCAGAGTATAAAGTTCTTTCTTTCATATTGAGTTGTATCAAAGTATGAAGTTCTTTCCTTCCTATTGAATTGTCAAAGTTTTAAAGTTTGTATCAATGAATGAATTTCTTTCCTTCATAGTGAGTTAGTTGTATCAATATATAATTTTTTCCCCTTCATATAGAGTTGTATCAAAGTATAAAGTTCTTTCCTTCATATTGAGTTATTTGTATCAAAGTATAAAGTTTTTTTTCTTCCTTTTGAGTTGTATCAAGGTGTTAAGTTCTTTCTTTCATATTGAGTTCGTTGTATCAGAGTATAAAGTTCTTTCTTTGATATTGAACGAGTTTGTTGTACCAGAGTATAAAAAAGTTCTTTCTTTCATATTGAGTTCATTGAATGAGTATAAAATTCTTTCCTTGATATTGAGCGAGTTTGTTGTATCAGAGTATAAAGTTCTTTCTTTCATATTGAGTTGTATCAAAGCATAAAGTTCTTTCTTTCATATCAAGTTGTATCAAAGTATAAAGTTCTTTCCTTCCTTTATATTTAGGTATATCAAAGTATAAAGTTCTTTCCTTTATATTTAGTTGTATCAAAGTATTAAGTTCTTACTTTCATATTGAATTGTCAAAGTTTTAAAATTTGTATCGATGTATGAATTTCTTTCCTTCATAGTGAGTTGTATCAATATATAATTTTTTTTCCCTTCATATAGAATTGTATCAATGTATAAAGTTCTTTCCTTTATATTGAGCGAGTTGTATCAAAGTATCAAGTTCTTTCCTTTATATTGAGTTAGATGTATCAAGGTATAAAGTTCTTTCCTTTATATTGAGTTATTTGTATCAACATATGAAGTTATTTCTTTCATATTAATTTAGTCGTATCAAAGTATAACATTTTTTCCTTCATATCAAGTCAGTTGTTTCAGTGTATACAATTGTTTCCTGTATATTCAGTTGTGTCAACCATAAAGTTCTTTACTTCATTTTGAGCGAGTTGTATCAAAGAATTAAATTCTTTCCTTTATATTGAGGTAGTTGTATCAACATATGAAATTTTTTCCTTTATATTGAGGTAGTTGTATCAACATATTAAGTTTTTTCCCTTTATATTGAGGTAGTTGTATCAACATATACATTTGTTCCCTTTATATGGGGTAGTTGTCTCAAAGTATAAAGTTCTTTTTTTATGTTAAATTAGTTGGTGCCAAAGTAAGGTCTCTTTCATGTAGAGGTAGCAGGTGTCAGACTATCATGTATTTTCCACTTATTTGGGGCTAGTTGGTGTCAAAAGTATAAAGTTTTTTCTTTTTTATGGGCTTGGTTGGCATCAAACTGTAAAGCTTTCCCTTTTTGTCCGTCATCATCCTCTTGTTTTTTATGTGATCTGGCTGCATTCTTCGATTGCTTCAGGATAAACTTGATATCTGTTGGCCCTATTTTCTCTGAACATTTGTCATGCTATTGTATTTTCTCTGGTCATTTGTTATGCTATTGTCTTGTAGGCTGATGCTCAGCAGTTTTAATGGTGTTAGGGAGCAAGGTTTTCTGTGTGTTCCATTCAACATTTTTGTGCTTGACAAGATTGCTTTTGCACATATTATGGAAAGGTGTAGGTCATGGTTTTTCATGGAAAAGATTATTTTATGGGTTAGAATGGTAAAAGTGTGTGTGTGTGTGTGTGTGTGTGTGTGTGTGTGTGTGTGTGTGTGTGTGTGTGTGTGTGTGTGTGTGTGAGTTCATGCATGAACATGCGCTCATGTTTATCTTGTATCTTAAAACCTCTGGAATTGTTGTCCAAAAAAAAGTTAAATGATGATCAGAAACATGAAGGTTTAATCTGGTTAATTTTTTAAAAGTTTTCTGCAACCCAAAAATTATGATTTGTAGGAAAGTTTTCCTTTTTCTATTTCATCAATCTGTTAAAAATATATTGTCGTGCTGAGATAGTTCAGTTAGGTTTATTAACTTTAATCGATGCATTTGTTCCCAGTTTAAATTCTGGTATTATATAAAACTATACAAATCCCCCAATGGTATTTATTCATTGCTTTTATTTATTCTTTTATTTTGAGGATAGTGAAATAAGCACCCATGTGCTTTTTTACATTCAGTCCCTGTGTGTATGCAGTTTTGTAAATTGTCATACATTCTTACCAGCACTCGATGGCCCTTTGCTCTTCCGAAAAGCGGAATGGGTTTTAACGTGTGCGCAAGATGTTCTGTGTACTTGATTTAAGCAGGGATAGACATTGTTTTAGGTCTTGTTTCCTAGTGGTCTGATTGAAAAAGTTATGAAATGATTCTTGAATGTTTGTGAAACTGCAGGGGATTATTGGTGTGATGATTTGTAAATTGAAATATGGTTATAACTGTTATGTATTTGAATGATATGGTTATAACTGTTATGTATTTAAATGATAATCCTGACATGAACCTTGATTTGCATGATAGAGATAACATGCATTTATAGTCCCGACATGAACCTTGATTTACATGATAGAGAAAAACATGCATTTATAGTCCTGACATGAACCTTGGTTTACATGATAGAGAAAAACATGCATTTATAGTCCTAACATGAACCGTGATTTAAATGATAGAGAAAAACATGCATTTATAGTCCCACATGAACCGTGATTTAAATGATAGAGAAAAACATGCTTTCGGCAAGGACAGCTGGTGGACAGCTAGTTTTGTAATGAAAATACTTGCCTGTTCCATTTGTGTTCATCACATTGTTGCCATTTTGTATGGAAACATTGACTTTGTTTTCTTGGACTTTAACCAAAGGCTGATGTTTCCTTGATGTGCACAATTTGAAGTACTGAGTACAGAGTGAAGCAGTGTATTGCTGATGGCCCTTTCATTTAAAAGAAGTAAAAATTTTTTTATTGTAGATGGTAAAATTTGAGTGTTGTGTACTACTGAGTTACCCACCGTACCTGTAGATCATTTTTCCAAAATTTGAAGTACTGAGTACAGAGTGAAGCAGTGTATTACTGATGGCCCTTTAATTAAAAATTTTTAAATTTTTTTTTTTATTGTAGATGGAAGAATTTGAGTGTTGTGTACTACTGAGTTACCCACTGTACCTGTAAATCATTTTTCCAACATAGCCTGAGATCATTATCATTAAAGTTTGTAGTGATGATATGATTTTGATAATGAAGGGTTTTTCCTATCTTGGGCTTATCTGTTCTCCAGCCGTAAGGGACATTGTTGTGTGGTTTTTCTTCCACCATTGGGTTGCTTGATTTTATGTGTTTTTTTTTCTGCATAAGTAGCAGGCATAAGATTGCTAAGTGTGACCCATTTATAATTTTCTTCCAAACATAACTTTCCCCCTCCCCCCTTCAGTGAATTACCTGATGCTTTAAAATTTACATGTTTAGTTAAAAAATAAATTGGGGATGGGGTCATTTCATGTTTTGATATTTATTTTAGACACTTCAAATTTGTCAGCTTTATCTGGGCAGTTGTGTACTTGGTTTAGTTGATGTAAGCATTCCAAGCAATGGCCACATTGTTCACCTTCAAATGAAGGATGGATCGTATTTGTGTAGCATGTTGCCTGCAAAATTTCTTGATTGTAACTTCCAGAGCGACATGCCTTACATCATGTCTTTTTGTAAAATTTCTAAGACGGTGGTTTCGCATGGTATATGGTAGACTCATTTAAGGCTATTGGACTATTTTCTATTGTTTCAGGGTCAAAATAAGTTTTATGATTTTTTTTTTATATAATGCATTGCATTTGAAGCTACTTTCCATTTTCCTTTACTCCCATCAAAGGGAAAATTTGAAGCCCCATTTGCCAGTAGCGTGTTAGTTTTTGCTTTTGGGTTGCATGTATTATCAGTGCTTTCCTTGTTTCAATATGCACTTCATTGGAAAAAGACCTTTTCTTTTTCCCCAAACCCAGTTAAGCTTGTTCTAGAATCCCAAGTGAAAACATGAAAGTGTGGGTAAACTTTTACAACCTGATTTGAATTATCTATAGTGTATCATATGTGGTTAAACACAAGCTTGCCCATCTGAATGAGTGGAGAAAATGGTGCATGTTCCTTTAGAGAATCGAAACAGATGGGTTTCCTGTATCCAGTACTGCTTCCATTGTTCTTGCATTTCACAACATCCCTGTACAAAATGTGTAAATTTTTAGCTTGACAAGTTTATAAATTGTGGTGAGCACACACCACTGGCACTTGACTGTAGCCAACTGACTTTTTTTTTGGAGAAAAATACAAGCTTTGCATGATAACATCTTCTTCAAAACTTGCAAGATGTTTTGCTCTTAGTGTTTGCGCTTTCTGGTTGTAGCTTTTTGTCACTACTGTCTTTTTTAAATGTTTTGAAATGAACGTCATTGTGGTTTGTGATAATTCAAGTGATGGTTTGAGAATTCAAATGTGAACAAAAGTCAGTGGGTTGGTCATTGCGTCACTGCTGGTCAGAGCATTGGGAAAAGCCTACCCCCCCCCCTCCCCCCCCTTCACCCCAAAAAGCTGGAGTCAGGGCTGGGTAGCCGGCTCGCAGCTGAAATGAAGCAAAATGAAAAGGAGACTTCAGAATTAACTTTAAAACATTGCCCAAATTTGATGAAATGTGATGTTGTGAATAAGTGCAAAAATCAAGACGATGAATTAAACTTGACTAAAGTCTATGTTCAGAGTTTTATTTGTGAATGACCGACTGTGCTTTCAAGTGTAGATGATGTACACAAGATCTCAGATGCATTTACATCTTTTATCAATACTTCTGTGTCCCTCTCCATTCTGTGTCCCTCTCCCTTCCCCTCTTTTTGTCCATGTGTCTGTCTCACTCTCTCCTCTCCTTACATTCAAATATACTGACCCAATCATGCATTCAGATGGCAGTAAGAATAAACATGGATGCACAAAATACCTGCTTCTTTAGTATATCCAAGCACTCCTTCCTATATGCACATTTAAGTTCCCTAAAGCGTGGATTTAAACCTATGCTCAAGTGTTGATGTTGCTGTACAGTTTGTTTTGCTGCTTTGTACCAAGATGCACAGATATTCATAAGAAAACTGCTTGGCAATGATGTTTCCCATGCATTTTAGACACTAAATTGACAGTAGTAGTTTACAGTAAAATACAGGATGTTTTTGAAAGCACTGGGTATCATTCATACCACAAACATACCTTGGTACCTTGAAATTAAATATATTGGTACTCTCTGCTCACCCTAAAAATCTTTCACGTGTGGTTTGTTGTGACTGAAAAATCTACACTTTGCTTGCTATATATGTATGTGGAAGGGAGAAGAGGAGGAGAAAGGTTAAAAAAAAAGAAATGAACAGGAAAGGGTATCGGTGATGTATGTAAACAAGTGTACAATCTGCAAATTCAAAAGGAGAAAACCAAACCACTGATCTGATGACTAGATTGGAGACTTTTTTTTCATGCATTTTTTCTTACCCAGATCAATGGTTTTCAGTATAAACGGTTTTTAATTTATTTTGTTACTTTTATTAATGGGACTATTAGCACAATTAAATGTATATTACTTTGGTTAGTGGTTAAGGCCTTTCTTTTTGGGTTTTTTTTTTTGATTTGTTTGTTTTGTGTGTGTTTTTTTTTGTTTTGTTTTTGTTCGTATGTGTAGGGGTTTTTATTCATTATTAATATAATTATAAATCATTACTTTAATTCTTCTGTTTGCTGTTTGTGTTTACCCCTTCCTCCTTGATACCCCCTCCCCATCCGTTCCAATCCCCCGCTCCCCTTTTTTGTTTTTGTTTTAGTTTTTTGTTGTTTTTTGTTTGTTTGTTTTTATTGCTTGTTTGTATGTTTGTTAGTGTTTATGTTATTTCCTCTCAGTGGTGATGGATATTATCATATGGTATTGTTGCGTTTGTTTTTTTTTTTCTTTTTCCTCCTTCTAATAAATTATGACTTGAAGTATGGAGATATTGTAATCTGACATAAATTGCTAATTGACATTTCATGGATTCTTCTTTTTTTTAAGTCTTAAATAATGGTATTGGTGACATTGTAACTGATATAAGCTGTTTGTTTGAACAATATATGATTTATAAAAAAGCTTTAAATGTGTGCATGTGCGTACGTGCATACATGCTGTGTGGACAAGCATGCAAACCGCGCTTGTGTGTGTGTGTGTGTGTGTGTGTGTGTGTGTGTGTGTGTGTGTGTGTGTGTGTTTGACTTTGAGTGGATTTTTTGTTTTTGTTATTGTTGTTGCTTGCATTAACTATAAGCATATTTTATTTTTAAGGCTTTGAAAACATGTTTGTTAATTAATGTTGGTGAAATGCTTTTTTTTGTTTTGTTTAGTTTTTTTTGTTTGTTAGTTTTTGTTTGTTTTGTTTTTTTGTTTGTCTGCTTTTGTTTTTTGTTGGTTTATTTTTTTCTTTAGATAGATTGCTTGATGAAAAAAAGCAAATCAATGCTTATTC
>JASPKP010002195.1:0-17500 GCA_030674155.1 Stramonita haemastoma
CAATCTGGGTTAGGTGGATTGCAAAGCTTATTGCCCTGAAGCTCTGGCACTGCTCACATTACCTCTCTTTAAAGAGGAACTATGAAAGACTATTATTTATTCTTTTGAAGCCACATCTTGGTGTCTCAGATTCCTTGGTAGAGAGCTCTCTGAATGTTTACAGACAGATTTCCATGCTTGATTAATGTTACAGGAGTTTTTACCCGTCTCCAGGAAATTATCTGTGGAAAGGAGATGGGTACTGCCATAAACCCTTAGAAAAGACATGATGGATGCAAAAGAAGAGGACCTGATGCTGGGATGTTTGAGGCTAAAATTACAACAAATGCAACATTAATTACAGGTCAGTGCGCAGATCAGTTGTAAAGTGTTCTAATGCGTGACTTTTATCTTTATATTTCCAATGGAACTGCTTGCAATGAGACTTTGGATTGTTTGTGCCTTGGATGCCAGTAGAAGACTACAGGAGCTCAACGCAAACTGACAAGATATTTCTGGGACATTCTAAGACTTTTGCATGTGATGCAGAGAAACATTAAAGAATTGCCAACAGCTAAATGGCCACAAGAATAGTACATTGGCAAAGAATCAAAACAACAAAATGGAATACCTTTCTTTGTAAACAAATAAGGGGCCAGATGCATCCCTGGTTGCATTTCTGTTTTTATTATAGTAATTTCTACGTTGCTGCTAAAGCAAATAATATCACCATTATCAAGCAAATGTGCTTGCCTCTTGATTTACTTGTCTTAGGCCTATGAATTCTTCTTGAAACAAAAGGCCACAACACCCCTCCCCCCTCCAACAGACTCAGTTCTGGGAGATGCTCTTCAGCTTGGCCCATGTTATTCCAGCTGCCTTAGTCTCTGCTTCAATGCTTCTGCATCAGGTCTGTTTTAGTTGACCCACTTTCTGCTTCCTTTGTGGATTCCAGTCAAGGGCCTACCCGGTGACATTTGAAGCAGGCCTGCGGAGCATATGTGACACTCCACCACGAGATGAGTCGCTTAGCACATAATCCATTTTCCTGATAGGATCCATTAAAGGTAGGAGGGGTGAGGTTGTTGGTTTTGAGATTTGATTGATTATAAAACTATAGCATGTATTCTATCTTGTAGTGAAATATCAAGGCATAATTCTGTTTCGTTTTGTCTTTAAACGTGCTTTGAAAACAGCGAACCCCTCATTCTGACCACCAATTAGGATGCAAAAATTGTCCATTTCTCATTTTGACATTTCCTGCAGTCTATCATTTCAAATTGTAATAACTTTTGATAGAATTGTTCGATTTTCAGTCTGTTTTTTGCATTGTATAGCGATTTCATTGCAAGTTAATAGCATGTCAATAACTTAAAATTGATCTCTGGTGCAATGTGACTTTTTATGCGGTGGAGCGTCACATATGGCTGATCCATCCCCATTTCATTTTCTTGATCTCAGACTGGATTGGTGCTGTCTGGTCCTCTCCCACAGTTGTTCGTTTGAGATGACTACTGACCACCTGATACTGAGGATGTTCCTAAGACATCTGTTGGTAAATGTCTGGAGTTTGTGGGTGTTGGTCTTTGTTACCCACCAAGTTTATGAGCCATAGAGTAGGGCCAACTTGACATTGGTGTTGAAGATCCAGATCTTGTTGCAGAGTGAGAGGGCTGTTGATCTCCAGACTGGGTAAAGGGTGTTGAAGGTATGACGTACTTTATTGATTCAGCACAAAGTCCTTGGATAAGACTTTAAACCGAGGCTTCGTGTGCAAATGCACGCAAAACACATCTTGGTACACGTTAAATCCTGTTCCGCTTTTTGTAAGAGTAGGCCATCGTGTGCCACTGGGAACAGATGACATTTACAAAACTGCATACACACGGGGACTGGATGTAAAAAAAAAGCACAAGAGTGCTTATTCCATTATCCTTGATATAAAAGAATAAATCAAATCAAATAAATAAATCATCTGTCCCCCCATCTTTACTGACAAGACTGGCTAAGTAGGTAAATTCATGGACTTTCTTGATGTCCTCTTGGTGTAGTCACACTGGGTCTGGTTTCTTGTTGTTCACCTATGACCTATATCTTCCTGATGGTGATTTGGAGGCCTATCATTTTGGCTTCTTCTGCATCATGACATAGTCTCTTGTGGGTCTTGCTGCCTGTGAGAGAGAAAGCTGATGTTGTCTACAAAGTCCAGGTCTTTCAGCTGCTTCATAAAGGTCTACTGTATGCCAGTTCTCCTGCCTTGCTATGGCCTGTTGCATCATGCAACAGGAAGATGGTAGGTAACAACAAACAGCCCTAGCAAATGCCAGTGTACGGAGAAGGGTTCCATCAATATCCCATCATGGATGACTTGGCAGGTGGCATCCCATATTTATATAGCTGTTGGATGATGGCAATGAACTTTGGTGGAAAGTCATAGTGATGCATCAGTCTCTAGATGACATCTCTGTTGATGCTGTTGAATGTCTTCTGGAAGTCAACAAAGACTGAATACAGGGGGGCTTGCCACTCTAGGACTGCTCAATGATGATGCGCATTGTGGCGATCTGATCTGTGCATGATCTGTTTTGTCAGAAGCCTGCCTGTTCATCCCTAAGTGTCTTGTCTAGTGTCGTCTTCAGTCTTTCTAAGATTATTCTTGTTCGTACCTTCCCTGGGATAGACAGCAAGTCAGTTGAAGTCTGGATGTCTTCCTTCAGTGCTTCAGGCTACTGCTTCACCTGACTTGGGTGACTTTATGGCTTTGGTGATCTCATTTTTGGTAGGGGGGTGGGTGTTGATGCCAAAGATTTCAGTAGGTAGTGGGATGTCTTGCCAGACAGATGGTGCTGGTCTGTTGAGCGTTTCTTTGAAATGCTCTGCCTATCTTGCTCTTTTGGTCCTCTTCACCTGGAATGGTATTGCCATTCTTGTCTTTGATGGGGCAACTTGGTTTGCTGTTTTTTTCCCAGAGAGGGTCCTCATGATCTCGCACAGTCTCTTCATGTTTCTTTGGCACACTGCAGACTCTGCTTCCTGAGTTACCTCCTTAATGAAGTTTGCTCTTGTTTTTACTTGCACTTTTTTTTTACTGCCTGGTTCTTGTTCTAGTGGCGTGCTTTCAATACCTGCTTCTCTTCTAGATCTTGTTTTGGTTGATCTGGTCTTTCAGCTGTTTTTGTCTTGGTGATCATGCCCATGTTTCTGTTGTCAGCCACTCTTATGTTTTCTTGTTGTTGTTTTCCCAGACTGTTTGGCATGTTGTCTTCCAGGTCTCACACAGACTGTTTCCACTGGTCTTTAATTGTTTCTTGTGGCAGCTGGGAAAGCATGCTGAACTTGTTCTTAATCCAAGCTTGAATTCATCTGGTTTTCTTCTTTCTTTCAGGCTTTGCATGTTGTACTTGTGTTGTGATCACCCTGGCCTGTCAATGAAGGCTTTGAGCTTGGTCTTGAGGACAGCAACCACAAGATGGTGGTTTGAAGCTGCGTCTGCTCCATGCTTACCCTGATAATGAGTGATACATGCAGGCTTGTTCTGCACTATCTGAGAATATCTACCATTAAACTGTCTAGCTTTAAGGTAATTTTATTGAGAAAAAAGTAGTGGAGGAAAAGAAGTGCTGGTAACCACTTACAACTTCTCAATCATTTGAAAATAACTTATCCAAGATTAAAAAATATTTTTTAAAAATGCATAAAAAATAAATTCTAGGGAACAATATCCTACAATGACAGTATTTTAGGCATTTTTGAGTAAGACCATGCTTTTGGCTGGACCTGACTCGATTTTCAGCTCCTGGATGAGCCTTCATCATAAGCCCCGGCAGTGATTGAAGCTCTATCTGCTGTAGTACCTTCCTGCAAGACACTTTTCATACTTTTAAAGTGTCGGTTGCATTCACAGGAATATTAGATACCCTTGTAGTCTTTTGAGGCTGCCATTATAAGACAATGATAAAAAGAGAAAGAAAGTATACTTAGAACATATGTTGCAAAAACCAAAAATGAATAAGTGAAAATTAACACCTTGTGAAACTGTGTGCCTTATGTTTGGGGATCCTATTGAAAGGATGCAAGGGAGGTCATAAAGTTTGAATCCAGCCAAGTGGTCAGTCTTAGCTAGATAATAACCCAAACATTGCCATACACTTTGAGTGCAAGAACATGCAAGAGGAGTTGGGAAACAATTATAAATGGCCTACACTTGGATCTACTAGAGATGCAATGCCGCTCTTGACCACAAAAGTATTATTGAGGAAAACGTAGTGGAGGAAAATAAGTGCAGGTAACCACTGACAACTTCTCAATCATTTGAAAATAACTTATCAAACATGCAATAAAATAAAAAATTAAATCCTAGGAAATAATGTCCCGCAATGGCAGCATTTTCGGCAGTTTTGTGTAAGAACCATGCCTTTGGCCTGACCTGAGTCGAGTTTCAGCTTCTGGATGAGCCTTCATTAGAGGTCACGGCAGTGATTGAAGCTCCACCTGCTGTAGTACCTTGTTGCAAGACACTTTTCAGACTTTCCAGGTGTCAACTGCATTAACAAGAATATTAGACATCCCTGTGGCCTTTTGAAACTGCCATTATAAGACAAAGATAAAAGAGAAAGAAAATATACTGATAAGATATGTTGCAAAACAACAAAAATGAATAAGAGAAAATAAACACCTGGCTTATCTTTGTGCCTTATGTTTGGGGATCCTATTGAAAGGATGCAAGGAAGGTCATAAAGTTTGTATCCAACCAAGTGGTCAGTCCTAGCTAGATAATAACCCAAATATGCTATGAGGAAGTTTGAGTTGAAAAAGAGTTAACAGTCATAAACATAAGGCACAGTATCTACTGGATGAGCAATGGGTTACACATTTCATTGTCTGGGGATCATAGTAGTATGTTTAAATCTTGAAAAGCCTTGTTGAAATATTAACTTAAGGGCTGATCTACACATATCTCATTCTCATTCCAATTTCTATGAGCACAGAGGATCCAATTTGTGCTAAAAGGACTCACAGCTTGTGCCAAGATTTGATGGATAATGGAAACACAAAGATACCAGGCATGCTTCAAGGCTTTACTGCTGCACTGGGTTTTCCAGTTTTCCGTGCATTAGCCCAATTGATTCTGTGGTCCATGTGGGAAAGCTATGCTTAAATGATCTATCGTAAGACAAAATGAGTAAAAGAGAAAAATAAACTGAAAAAAACATACTTACAGGTATGGAAAAGTTGTTCCACTTCTTTGCAGACCAATATACACAGGTTCCGGTAAACTATTTATAATTGATTCCGCGACTTTTTCCCACTCTTTAGGATTATTCAAACTAGCCAGATACGATTCATGTTGAATGCATTCATAGGCTGCTTTGTTCCATGTGACATGCTCCTTTGCAGATACAAGTGAATAGCATCTAGTGTCAATAGAAAGAAACCTTTACCACATCTGCTATCAGAATAACCACAGTTGTCTTCATCCTCCCCTCCATTGCATTCTTCAATTTTGTTGCAATTGAAATGAAGTTGGAATTTGGGCCAGAAGGGAACAGAGCAGTTCCATTTCCCATCCTCCAGTTCTTCTGGGATCTCAGACTGGCTATGAAATGAGAAATACAGCTTAAATCCTAAATACTCTTCGTTTCATCACTCTTAAAATGAAACAGGATTGCATTAGTACGGAAAACGGCTGCTTTAAGGACTAAGTTACCCTTACAATTAACCAGATTCCGTAACTTTCCATCTGCCTTGTTGTCCTCCACAGATATAGTGAGTCTATCATATTCACACTGTTCCCTCTTTCGATGTCCATGTTCTGAAAGCTGATCATTATACTGTGATTAGCTGGTATTTCCAGTTGTTTCGTGATGTTAAGGTGGCTTGGGTAATTCATCACCCATCCCAGTCAGGGCTCTGAATATATCCTGTAACATAAAAAGGCACCCTATTTCAATACAATATATACAATGTGCAAGTTAGCGTACATGCTGTCTCCTCAATGTGGTGGTAGTTGGTGGGTTTAAACGCCATCAGAATAAAGGTCTTTAAAGCTCAAGCAAACATTTACCTATAGTTGGTCTTGTGCTAGGCTTCATGTGAATGTCAATGAAACATTGGACAACACTGCTCATTTCATGAATATGGGGGGGGGGGGGGGGGATAGCCAGTGGTCAGAACATTGCGTGTCAATTTGACGACTTGAGTTCGATTCCCGTTGGAGGGGATTTTCCCTGAGTAACATCAGTGCTGACTCCACTCTCTCAAAAGTCTTCGGATGAGACTGTAAACGAGCCCGTGTGGACCGCAGAACATCTTGCCACACGTAAATCTGTTCGCTTTCGTAAGAGTAGGCCATTTCTGCTGTGGGAACAGGTGACAAAATTTACACAACGCATACACACGGACTGATGAAAAATGCACAAAGCGCTATCCTATCTCGAATAAGAAATTTTAAAAAGAATATAGTTATGGTTTTGAGGCTGTTGCACAATTAAAGAACCAGCATTGTTGGTGTTTGAATCTTTAGGAACTGGAGCATAGTCCTGTCCCACAGACTTAAGACAAGCTAATTGATCATGAAATCAGTAAAATCTTAATGACTATCAATGATACAATGAACAAATATTGTAAGATTTAATAGCCCTGTTGTATTGACCACATGATGACTTACGTTTGGTCCCCCCCCCCCCAATCCACCTCCCTAACCATTTCTATGTATGCAGTGAGTATGTGTCAATAACTTTGGCTTCAGCATCTGGAAAGTTATGAGCCTTTTGCTGGTCTGGCAGCCTCTGATCACAACTCTAAGTGAACATCTCACTTTTTTTTTGCCTCGTCTTCTGTGATGTCCTCGTGCTTCTGCTCCCACTCCACTCATTTCAATCTCCCTGCCACAGCAATACCCTGATTCATTGTCTCATCCCTGGGATTGGCAGTCCACAGGGAGACCATCAATATTAGGCCGCCATGGGGCCACCAGCCAGAAGGGCCCTGCACTTCTGCTGAGTCACTTTGGTGGTGTTCTGTGGTGCCTGTTCTGATCTAACATACGCAGGACACCACCTACTAATGCCCCTACTAATGACAGTATTAGCTCAGTCGCGGAGCCAGACTGAGTCACCCACCTGAGGTGGCAACCACCACAACGTCCCCCCAACAACTGTCTCCCCGTGAACCTTCAACCCCAAAGACTTTGACACAAACTCAAACTCACCACAGGCACAGAAGTGTATGGGCAAACCAAATCTGAGGTCACCATGAGACCAGAGCAATGGGAGCCACCGATTTGTATTATTGCATGATGGTCAATGGTGATTGGGATGATGTAATGATTCTGCTGTGGAAGTGCATCGGCTTTGAGACTACTTGACAATGTTGTACTCTAGCTTAATGTCATAATATATCCCGGTATCAACCGGGCCCGAACCGGGCTCGAGAGATACAGGCACCTGCAGTGTTGGTCAGGTAATTTGAGTAACACTCTCAAATTCACATCCGTAAAGTGGATGAAGCTCAACTGTGTGGTCCCAGTCTCCCCACTGAGCCCACAGCACACTCACTCTGGGTAGGACCTGGGCGGAGTCCAAAATAACCCTATGACTCTTATGGGACTCGAACCCATGACCTTCCAGTCTGAAATCCAAGGCACTTATCACGCATAAAGGTGGCTGGTGAACATCTCACTTTGTCTGGTTTTGTAATACAACCCAAAGAAAACAGATGCCTCTTAGATCATTGCAAAAAGTTTTTACATGACCTGAACAGTAAAAGATAGATCTTAAAGATCTTAAAAAACAACTATATGCATGGCTTGTTTATATGGCAAGACCAGCTTAGTGTAGACTGTTTATGAGGCACAGGGGGATGCATTTAAGCACAACAAAGAAAGATAAAGGATACTATCATATCAACAGAATACTAAGTTGCTGCAATGTATAGAGCAGTGTTTCTGCCACAGAGATGTGCCATCCACCTGTCCTATCCACAGTTGCCTCAGCTTTCTGACCATGCCATCAGCTGTTAATGAGCAACTGCAAAAATAGTGATGGTGCATTACATTTCACAATGAAAAAGATAGGAGTTTTGGATTCGCAGACAGCTTGACATCACTACTTGGACAGCTAGTGCATTGCTAAGAAGACTACAGTAGCTGCATGGGCATTGCCTCAAAATGCAGCTTTAAAAAGTTGTCAAAGTTCAGAATCAGGCACCATGGATCACCACTGGTGCCCTCAGGTCTACTCCCATTAAGAGCATGGGCATTCTGACTAGTCTTGAGATCCTAGAAAGCAAGCAAGACACTAAAGTCCTGATGCAAGCTGCTAAATTAAAGAGGCTGAAGAGCCACCCAATGCAAAACTGAATGTCAGAGCACACAAAGTGCAGGCTTAAATGCAGCATCTTTGTGCACAGTGCAAACAGACATAAGGCTGGATCCTGAATTGAGGCAACAATGGAGCAAAGCAGTACTAGTCCACTCCACAGTAGCAGTGTGGAAGAGAGAGCAAATTCCAATAATCAGATTTATAAGTCATGGCATTCCACAAAAAGGAACACAGACCATGTGAAAGTAGTAGTTATGATACAGTATATAGAAGAGACCTATCCAAGAGAACTTTGGACTCATGCATTCAAAACTGGATCAGCAGCAGAACCTTCTAAAAATGGAGACAGTGGAGTCTACATTGCACTGAAAGATGGCAAAGAAACCAACCAATCAGTAACAACTGGATAGTTATCTACAAACTTCAGGGCTGAAGCAGATGCATTGCTAGCATTGGCCAATACACTCTGCACCAAAATGGAGGCAGTCCACCCAGAGCTGTCATATTCTCAGATTCGCTGTCTGTGCTTCAGACCATTCCAAATACCAGAGACAAGGGCGTTGAATTTTGAATGGTCTGAAGCACTACAGCTCTTGTAGCACTACAGCAGTCCACTGACCATGCAGTCATTCAGTGGGTTTCTTCACACTGCAGCATCCATGGCAACAAAAGGAAACTGATCTACCTGCAAAGGTAAGAGGTCAGATGACTCAAGAGCAGAAAATGACGTATGAGGTAGCAAAGTCAACATTGAAGGATGCATTTTCAGCAGCACTCTACTTTAAATAGTAAGGGTGACTACTGCCTCATGTCCAGAGAAGACCAAGTGACCATTGTAAGACTGAGGACTGGACACTGCAGACTCAGACATATCATGTTAACCAAGTTCCACATTGGTGATTCTGTGACATGCCCCTGCACATGTCCCATAACAATGAAAACTTCCTCCAGACTTGTGCAATACACCAAAACATGAGGCCTGATATCTGGCCTACTGACCTCACAGTGCACAAATCCAATATCCCTCAGTCAAGAGTGCTATATTTAGTGTGCCCCTTCCTTTTACCTACTCCCAAGTGTGGTTAGTTCCTGCTATAATTAGCACCAGCTGGCCCATCTAGGCTGGGATGGGATGGATTAATTAGCAGCTGAGAGGAGTTGAAAGTTGGGGTGAACTGACAGCTGTGACCTGTCAATGAGGGACAAGCTCTTTGGACCCCTGGAAGGCCTTTCGCACACCATGGCATTTGTCAGGACCTCTGGAGTTGCTGCCTGAGCATTCAACAAGGAAGAATTAAGAAGACTATATGGTGTCATATCAGAGTAGCTATGATGTTTATCAGGTCTCTTACAACAAGAAACGGACTGAGCAGGGTGGCTTCCAGGTCAGTTTTTGGCCTTTGAAGGCACTTTACATGTACTGCCCCCCATCCACCAACATACCATTTTTGGTTTTGTATTAGTAAACAGGTACCCTGCAAGATTTGCAGAATATTGAACAGGCAGTGATTTCTCTATTGCAGATCAACAATTTCCCTATTACAATTCGTTGCCTGGCTTTAACCATAGGTATTTGTTTTAGACAAGTGAATATCCACAGACTTGACCAAAACCCCACCGATTACATGCCTTTTATCCCATAAAGCTGTCTTTAAAAAGAAAATATTCCTGTAAAAAGTAACAAAGCAAACTGTAAATGCCTCTTTTTGCAAGTTCAGAATAAATCAACATTTGGTTACAGACCTAAAACGTCCAGTATTACAAGATCTCAAAAATCACTAGTAAAGATAAGAACTGAAAAAAGCAGGAATGTGTGTGTGTGTGTGTGTGTGTGTGTGTGTGTGTGTGTGTGTGTGTGTGTGTGTGTGTGTGTGGTGTTGTGTGTGTGTGTGGTGTGTGTGTGTGTGTGTGTGTGTGTGTGTGTGTGTGTGTGTGTCCATGCATTCGTGTATGTGAGAGTATGCTTGTGTGTGTGGGGGAATCATTACTGGAAAAAGTACCAAGGGTTTAGAGTAACCGAAACAGAATTGGATCAAATGTCAGCAATTTAACATAAAAAGAAAAACCTACCTGTCATAGGTGTGAGGAAGATGACTTGCAGCTGAGGAGGAGGAATAATTGTGAAGTTGATGGACAGATCAATGGAAACATAAGTCTGCTGAACCCTCAACTCAAACTGTAACTTTGTACCAGGACTCACTGCCCGCCTCAGTAGAGGAGAACAAATGAAATCTTTCTTGTATACCTAGCTTCATCGTCTTTAAGCCACACTAGATAAGAACAATTTCCTATACCATTTACAATCAGGAAAACAGGGAACTGTGTTGAGATAGATGAGCATTTCTATAACCATACCTTGTGGCGCAACAAACTCTATAGTGCAAGTTCCCTTTGTGCTAAAACCTCTTTGAACAAAGGATATCTGCCCAGCAGTATTGCTGACTCGTCGTGTCTTCTGGCCATGTAAACAAACCAGGATATCGCGGACGTGATGGATACAAAGTCACCAACAGAGACGGGTGCAGCAGAGCTTGTGGAGTCAGCAGTGGCAGAAGACAGGGAAGCTGTGCTGATGGAAGTCTGCTCCACCTTGGGAACATGTTGAGAGTCCAGGGGTTGCCGAGTTGTTGGAGCATCATAGCTCACATTCTGAGGGAAGTCGATGTTGGACGCTGTTGTGTAGTTCACAGTTACTTTCTGTGAATCTCCTGTGTCCCTGTATCTTGTAGTGGAGCTTTGGAATAGGTCACTGGGAGAGAGATTAGTCATAGTTGTAGTTGTATCACCAGGTGTCTTGCTTCCTAACTCTAACGTTGCCTTTTCTTCCATGCCGCCATATGTATTTGTCTTATCATGGATGTTTAACGTGCTGCTAGTCTCTGTTGAGTCTCTGTCTGATTTTGTAGTGCTGTCTGTCTGTTGAGAAAACTGTGACATGAAAATCATGGACCAGCAAACGTAAAGAATACTAACAACAGATGCATTGTAGTTAAGCTGATGAATTCTCCCAATGTTAAAGCCTTTGGATGTTGACGACCAACTCTTGCATTGTCCTTATGCTCTCAGTTTTATACCAACTGAGACTTTGTGCATGTTGTTCATATTCCAACTAGTTCACAATCATCAAGTTATGGATGTGGTTGTCGTGGGCACTTTACAACTGCCTTGCCTTTGATTAATAAGGTTCAATACCTGTACAAACAATCTAATGCCATAATGGCTGGAATAATTGTAGATGCAAACAACCACACCATCACAAGACACCAACCTTTTTGTCTTTGGTTGGCTCTTAGATTTAAGTGTACCATGTACTTAATGAACACACACACACACACACACACACACCCATACGCCCCCCCCCCCCCCCCCCCCCCCCCCCCCCCCCTGTGCACTGATTTAGGGCAAAATTGGGGGGTGGGCGTTTGCTAGGGATAGACCCCTTTGCACAAAGTAATTGTTGTGCACTAAGTAATTTTGTGCTCCACCGTGTAATTGAGTAAATATAAACCCCAAAAGCATGTAAGTTAGGTCGTGTGAGTAGAAGTGAAGGAAAATAGAAAAAAGGGACTTTGAGGAAAAGAAGGCATACGAGGACATTAAAGAGAGAGAGAGAGAGAGAGAGAGAGAGAGAGAGAGAGAGAGAGAGAGAGAGGAGAGAGAGAGAGAGAGAGAGAGAGAGAGAGAGAGAGAGAGAGATCAGAGAAGACAGACAGACAGACAGACAGACAGACAGACAGATTCAAATGATTCAAATGTTTAATGTGCTTTGGCCATAGGCATACGTACACATTGTGGGAGGGTAGGGGTTGGATCGTCCATTAATATAATTTATAACACTGAAATGTAACATATTCCCAATCAACATACAAAGGTACCACACATTTGTGGTTGCACAAAAAAGCATTTAGATACTCCAAATTCACAACTATCTCTGTTAAGCAACAGCAACAAAAACAACACCAAATAATACCATAAATAAAAAAGAAAATCGCTGGGCAAACCTCATGTTAACTTCCGAAAAGGCTGGTTGTGGGGGTGGGAATGTCGAAACTGAAGATGAACTAACTTTCACAAATTGCCTGTCTTCTTTTAATGGCATGAAATACATATTTACCAACATGGCGACAGAGATCTTCACTCTTTCCAGCTAGCAGTCTTGACAGAGGTAAATGAAGAAAATCTTTAAGGAACTTTTCTCTCATATCATTATATAATGGACAAGCAGTAATAATGTTGTCATTTCTTTTGTAACACATGTACATTGCTTATCCATCGATTTTCACTTACCAAAGAATATGGTTGACAACATCAAGACTGACTGCCAACCTGCACGCTCTACTACACACAGCGTGAAGCATGAAAGATTCCGTTGCGTTTCTCTCATGTCCCTACGTCCTTGGACTGGGACTGAGTGGTGAGTGATACATGTTGCAGTTTATTGGTAACACGCCTAGCCTTATATGTGAGAAAGCGACCCTAAAACATACTATGTCAATGCATGCGAGATATCTTTCTTTGCCAAAGGAATCTTTAAAAGTTCTGTACATTTCATATCTACTCCCTTCACATATGGTCGATGACCATTCCTGCATGAATACATCAACTAATCTTTGTTTGAAAACATTAATAAAACTACGTACGTTACTGGTACCTTGATTTGTCCATACAAACTGAAAACCTGTTTTACATAGAATGTCTTTAATGTCTGTCACCCAGCAATTTTTCCCCTGATCATCTAAAGACAATAACATTTGATAGCATTGTTTTGGAAGTCTGTCTGCTTCCATCTGCAGTGTACGAAGCCAGTACTTAACAGATCTGACTGTTGTGTTAGTAAAAAGAGGATATCTTCCTAACTCACCGTACACAAGTTTATTCGTTGTTTTCAAAGGTACCCCCAGATATCGCTTGCAAGCTAAGAGGTGTACTTTTTCAAGGTTATCTAGTCTATTAACTCCCCAGACTTCTGAGGAATACATCAATATGGACTGAACTTTTGCGTCAAATATCTTGAAAAAAGTTTTTTTGTGTCATTTCTTTGCATTTTGAATAGGCTCTACTTAAGATATGTACTGCTCTTTTTCCTTTAGTGACAAAAGTAGCAGTTCCAAGTTTACAGATTAGTCTTGTAGTAAATGTGAATCCGAGGTACGTGTAACTATTTACAACTTCACAAGATCACCATCATAAAACCATTTTTCATATTTTGTTAGGTGTCCACCTTTTCTAAAAACCATAACTTTAGTCTTCTCTTTATTAAATCTAAGCTTTAGTTTATCACAACAAGTCTTTAAATGGTTTAATTGAGTCTGCAGTCCTCTTGGAGTGGTTGATAACAAAACAACGTCATCGGCAAATAATAGAATAAACAATTCTGTCACAGTTGGGAGAAGCTGAATACCATGAACACCAACTTCATTAATATGCTGAGCTAAATTATTTATAAACAGTGAAAAAAGGGTAGGACTAAGAACACAGCCTTGGCGAACTCCTGTAGGACAATGGAAAAAGTCGGTATATTCGTTATTAATTCTGACACAGGATAGAAGTGAGCTATACATAGCTTTGAGGGAGCAAAAGAACTTCCCTCTGACCCCTTCATTAATAAGAGCTTCAAGTAATTTTTGGTGATGTACAGAGTCAAACGCTTTTTTAATATCAATAAATGCTACATACAGTTTTCTTTTCCCGCTATTAAGACACTTCTGTATAACAGAATACAATGTAAAGATATGGTCAACCGTGGAACGGCTTCTCCTAAAACCAGCCTGGTTTTCCACAATGCTATGCGTGTCTTCCAACTACAAGTACAGTCGTGTGTTGAGAATTGATGTATAACATTTACATAATATGCTAATTAATGAAACACCTCTATAATTGTCTGGGTTGTCTGCATTGCCCTTCTTGAAGATAGGAACTACAATTGCTTTTGCCCATTCTTTAGGATAAATACCTTGACTGAATATATGATTAAAGAATTTTTCCCAAAAAATTATCACAATTCCCATTACCAGCCTTTAACATCTCTGCTGTAACACCATCTATTCCTGGGGCTTTGCCACATTTCAGTTTTTTTAATGCACGTTCAATTTCTTCTTTTAGTATGGGCATATTCAGTACATGATCTTTGTTTCTCTTCCAAACTACTATCTAAATCAGTGTTATCTATGGGCTGTATTTTTCCAGTATTGTGCACGTTCATGAAGTGTTTATGCCACTCTTCAAGTTTTATTATATCACTGATGCCAATACTTTGCTCCCTCCAATCTTTTTTAGTTCTTTCCAAAATGATGCTGAATCGTTGCTTTTCTTTGTCAACAACTCAGCAAGATCTCTCCTGAACCATTTCTTCTTTTGTTTTAGCAACAGTTGATACTGCTTTTTCCCTTCTAAATACATTTTCCTGTCAAAATCCTTCCCCGTTTTTCTAAATGTTTTAACTGATTCTTTGTTAGTTGTTTTGCTCTGCGACACTCAGCATCAAACCAAGGTAATCGCCTGTGCTTCTTACCAAGATTACACTGCTTAACCATGCACTTACTTGCCGTTAGTAAGCCATCAACAAATAACTCAAGGGCCTTGTCTACATTATTGTTAGTGTATGAAATAGCCTCTTCTATCTTAATTCTGATAGCATTTTCATTAATAGCCTTTTTGAAATCCCCCTCCTTTTCTTTTTCCCAAACGATTTTCTCCCTCACATACGATTTTCTTTCTTCCTTGTCAGCAGTACCAACATTGTCCTCACTGTTCTGTTGTATACAGAGCTTAACAATTAGTTCTACTGGTAAGCGGTCCAAGTCTATTGCATCTAGCACTTTCAAATGTTCTATCTCTACACAGGAAAACAAATCACAAGAGACAATAAAATAATCAACAACACTAGCGCCTGAGCTACCAATATAGGTGCAACTGCCATCATAACCATAATCAGACATACCATTCAAAATTGCACAATCAGTCACATTACAAAACTCCAAAAGTTGTTTACCAAATAAATTAACATCTTTGTCATGCGAATTTTCTAGAGAGAAAATAATAATTTGTGTTATGTACATCAAAAGGCTGAATGTCATCAGAACCCAAGTCATCATAATTTTTGGAAGCAGTTCGCGCATTAAAGTCACCACACACCATCAGATAGAAATCATCAAGTGTTTCATAAAGGTCTATAACACATTTATCTATTAATTCCAATCCATAACCATTGTCTGTTTTGCTCCAAAATGATGAGTCGTATGGTGGAATGTATGCAGATATGTAAATAACATCTTTCTTTGTGTTCAACAGCTCTTTACTAACTTTCAATATAACAACATTTTCAATTTCGGTATGAATTCTTTTTACATACTCAGAGTAACATTTCCTCACGAGAACCACTACACCTCCAGAGTGTCTGCCGTGTTTAGTAAGCTTTGTAGCTTTAGAAATATAACTGTTAAACTTTGAAAATGATGTTGTCTCTAGATTACCAGAAAGAAACGTTTCTGTTAAGGAAACAAAATCATATTGTGTGACAAAATCAACAAAATCTGGGTCTTCTAACTTAGTAATTAACCCACACACATTGTAGCATAAAAATGTTACTTCACTATATTTACTTTTACTTTTATCTGAGGTATGTTCTAGTTCATTATGGTTTAGAAGCATATTTACGTCATGTTTTGCCTTACTAATGTATGATGCCCGGCCGAACCCCTATTCATTCTCCCTCCCAGGTGAAGGGGTCCCAGAGTTATTTCCCTGTTTCTCACTGTCTACACTGTCAGCTACTACCTTGTCTTGGCCCCGCCTAAAAGCATCAGCGATGCTGCTTTGGCTTAGTGTTCTTTTCTGCTTGCTGCCAGAGCGAAGTGTCCTTGTTGTTGGTCGTGATTCGCTTCTTGCCTGCACTTTCCTTCCTGTCTTGCGCATAGAACGTGACCTGGCAGGCTGGGGAATTTTGGACTCCCAGCGACTGCTCCCTTTGGCTGGCCCGGAACATTCGCCTTCCGCCTCCTGTTGTTCCTCTGTGGAAGAGGCTTTTGATGCTGGTTCCCCCATCCCTTTTTCAGTCCGTTGTGTGTCCATGTCCTTGTCAGCTATTAGATCCAAGTCACCTTGCATGCTGTTAACCTTGCATTGTTTTAAAGTCATGTTCATAATACCTTTGTCTTGTTCAGCATATAGTTCTCTATCAGTAGTTACTTTGCAGTAGTGTTTGCCATTTTGTTGACATGATTTCATTTCCCTTATGTCTGTTTGTTTGTCCTCAGTCTGCCCAAATCTACTGTTTTCTGTATCCCTTGTGTCTGTGTCAGTATCATTGTCCACGTCATTATTTGTCGCACACTCAGCAGAATGTGTAATTGCTGGCAGCAGCAGCAGTTCACTGGACTGTGTCTCTGTAGAGTGTGCAGAGCTTGCTGACTGTGTCCTCCTGCCCCCTGTCCCCCTGTCCTGCTGGTTGTTGATGTACTCCCCCTGTCTGGAGGCCTGCCGTCTGTGTGGTTTGGGCATCGCGCGGACTGCCTGGCTGTATGTCTGGTGTCCTGGAGCTACTGGCAGTATGTTAACAGCGTGCTGGTAGCCAGTTGTGAAGCTTCTACTGCTGCTCGTTTGTCTTCTTTGGACGGGGTCACCACTGGGCACTTGCTGACAGATAGGATTGCCATTTGACCCTCTCGAATCCAGTTTCCACTCCCTAAAACCGTGACGTTGATCTCCCTGTGCTTCCTTACGTTTGTTTTCTCTCTGTCCATTCTCCCGATATTCTGCCATATGGAAGTTGAGTATCATGGGATGAGCCATTTTGATCATGATGGTAGTTTCGGATTCTCCTGGTTGTGCAGTCTCAAAGTGGTCTTCATGGCGATCAGCTGTCTGTTCTCTCCTGAAATGGTACCTTGAAACATAGCTGTCCACCTCTTCCCTCTGACTTTTGTGACTGCCGTGGTTTCTGCCATGGCTACGATTTCCGTATGCCCCTCTCTGTGACGTCCTGTAATAATTGTTCTTCATCCTTGAAGGTTCAGGCCAGTCTTCATCATAGCTGTCTTCTGAATCTCGCCGATCTGGAAATCGTGTTCTGGGCTGATATCTGTCCTTATCTATGACCTGTAATCTTCCATGTCTGTAAAACGCAGTTTTTCCCTGCTGCTTGTAGAAGTCCAATAGTTGCCTCTGCCTTGTTGTTAAACCAGAAGTCACTCTGATATTCT
>JASPKP010002195.1:22500-24283 GCA_030674155.1 Stramonita haemastoma
CGACTTGACATTGGTGTTGAATATCCGGATCTTGTTGTGGAGTGAGAGGGCTGTTGATCTCCAGATTGGGCGAAGGGTGTTGAAGGCATGACGGGCTTTATTTATTTGGCACTTGATGTCTTCATCAGTCCCCCCATCTTTACTGATGACACTGCCCAGGTAGGTGAACTTGTCGACTTCCTTGATGTTTTCTTGGTGTAGTCCCACTGGGTCTTGTTTCTTGTTGTTCACCCTCATGACCCCCGTCTTCCTGATGTTGATTTGGAGGCCTATCTTTTCTGCTTCTTCCGCAACATGACATAGCTTCTCTTTTGCATTTTGATGCCTGTGGGAGAGAAGGATGATGTCATCTGCGAAGTCTAGGTCTTCCGTCTGCTTTGTGAAGGTCCACTGTATGCCATTTCTCCTGCCTGCTGTGGCCTGTCGCATTATCCAGTCAACCACCAACAGGAAGATGGTTGGCGACAACAGATAGCCCTGACGAACGGGGGTTGTATGGAGAAGGGTTCCGTCAATTTCCGGTCATGGATGACTTGACAGGTGGCATCTTCATATAGCTGTTGGATGATGGTAACGAACTTTGGTGGGAAGCCATAGTGATGCAACAGTTTCCAGATGCCATCTCTGTCGACACTGTCAAATGTCTTCTGAAAGTCGACAAAGACTGAATACCAGGAGGTCTGCCACTCCAGGGACTGCGCAATGTTGATGCGCATTGTGGCGACCTGATCTGTGCATGATCTGTCTTGTTGGAAGCCTGTCTGTTCATCCCTGAGTGTCTTGTCTAGTGCCGTCTTCTGTCTTTCTAAGATTATTCTTGTCAGTACTTTCCCTGGTATAAACAGCAGCAAAATTCCTCTCCAGTTGTTACAGGATGACAGGTCTCCTTTCTTTGGCAGTTTCACAAGGTAGCATTTCTTCCAGTCTTCTGGCACACTCTCTTGCTTCCAGATCTTGTGTAGGAGAGGATGCATCATGTCAGTTGAAGTCTGGATGTCTGCCTTCAGTGCTTTAGGGGGTATACCGTCAGGATCTGCTGCTTTACCTGACTTGAGAGACTTTATGGCTTTGGTGATCTCATTTTTGGTGGAAGGGGTGGGAGGAGGGGGGCTGATGTTGATGCCAAGGATTTCAGTAGGTGGTGGGATATCTGGCGGACAGATGTTGCTGGTCTGTTGAGTGTTTCCTTGAAGTGCTCTGCCCATCTTGCTCTCTGGTCCTCTTCACCTGGAATGGTACTGCTGTTTTTGTCTTTGATGGGGCAACTTGGTTTACTGTTTTTTTCCAGAGAGGGTCTTTGTGATCTCATATAGTCTTTTCATGTTTCTTTGGCCTGCTGCAGTTTCTGCTTCCTGAGTCAGCTCCTCGATGGAGTTTCTCTTGTCCTTTCTTGCACCTCTTTTTACTGCACGGTTTTTGTCCCAGTAGCGTGCTTGCAATGTCTGCTTCTCTTCCTGATCTTGTGTTCTGTTGATCTGGTCTTTCAGCTGTTTTCTCTTGGTGATCAGTGCCCATGTTTCTGTTGTCAGCCATTCCTTGTGTTTCCTTGTATTCTTTCTAAGGACTGTTTGGCATGTTGTCTTCCAGGTCTCTTGCAGACTGTGCCAATGTTTGCCGATCATTTCCTCTGGCATCTGGGAAAGCATGCTGAATTTGTTTCTCAATTCAAGCTTAAAGTCTTCTGTTTTCACTCTTTTATGGCTATTACAAGATGGTGGTCTGATGCTGCATCTGCTCCGCGCTTCACTCTGACATCATGGAGGTTCCTTCTCCACTTTTGCCC
>JASPKP010000220.1:0-47500 GCA_030674155.1 Stramonita haemastoma
GCATGCGTGTGCCTGCGCATGCCTTGTTTTGTGTGCGATATGCTCTGATCCTGTGCACACGTGAGTCATTGATGACTCCTTGACTTTAGATATTACTTGGACTGATTGGTCGTTTCTTGTTATTGTGATTTGTTGTTTGTATTTTCTTTTCACCAGTCAATCACTGTTAAACTTATTCTTTTCTTGTTATGGTAATGCCTGTTTGTATTTTCTTCAGCTTTTATCAAGTGATTTTTTACAAATATTTTCTTGATATTGTGATTGTGGCTTGTAGGCCTATATTTTCTTAACCAGCCATTCTTTTTTTCTGTTTGTTAATGATTTTTTAAATTATCGTTTGTATTCTTTATTCAGTCATTTTGTTTCCTGTTATGTCATCTTTATGCCGTTGGCTTCATCTGTTTGCGTGTTTTAGCATGTTGGGATGGCTTCTTTATAACAAGGAGATATACAAGTTTTTATGTACATTGTATAATTATATCACACATCTCCTTTTTTTTTTGCTAAATTCATTAAACTTGGATCAAGGAAAATCTTTCACGCCATCTTTTTTACTTAAGCATTCATATTCATAACGCTATCCAGAATTTGTAAATTGTAACTCTGAATAAATATCCAGCAATTCAGAATACAAAAAGTCAGTACCTTTTGAACAGCTTTGTATATTGAACAGCTTTGTATATCAACATAAAGTATTCATGATGATGGTTTTGTTGTTGTTGTTTTTTTATTTGGGGGGAGGCTGCTGCTTCATCTTTCCTGACCTTCCTGTCCTGCTGTTCCCACGACGCTCATTTCAATCTCCCCGCCACAGCCATACCTAGATTCATTATGTCGCATCCTCGGGGTCGGAAGTTAACAGGGAGCCCATCAATATCATGCCGCCATGAGGCCACCAGCTAGAGGGGCCCTGCACTTCTGCTGGAGCACTTTGGTGGTGTTCAGTGGTGCCTGTTCTGAGCTAACATAGGCAAGAAACAACCTAATAAGCCTCCTGCTAACGACAGTATTAGCTCTGTCGCGGAGCCAGACTAAGTTGCCTACCCGAGGTGGTGACTACCACAACATCCCTCCGACTACCGTCCCCAGTGAACCTTCAACCCCAAAGGCTTTGACACAAAGTCACCACAGGCACAGAAGTATATGGGGAAACCGAATCTGAGGTTACCATGAGACCAGCGTAAATGGAACCTCCGAATCAGAGGCTGTTTTATTCTGGCATGACAATCAATGATAATGAGGATGACGTAATGGTGATACTACGGAGGTGCATATGCTTTGAGGCTACTTGACAGGATTTACTATATCCTTACTATCATTATCATAATATATCCCGGCGTCTACCGGGCCCGAGAGATACAGACACCTGCAGTGTTAGTCAGGTAATTTGAGCAACACTCTCAAACTCGCATCTGTAATGTGGATGAAGCTTGACTATGTGGTTCCAGTCTTCTCACTGAGCCAACAGCACACTCACTCTGGTTAGGAGCCGGCCGGAGTCAGAAAATTCCCTATGGCTCTTAGGGGATTCAAACCCCGACTTAACCCAAGGCGCTAGTGACTGCGCCATGGCAACTGGTAATCATGAGAGTTATTGTTGTTATTACTCTGATTGTATGAACTTTGGCATGGGAACGCGTTAGCTCAGTAGTGTGAATACTCTCTTTGCCCAAGCCAAGGTTAAACAGCGAGGTTATGAGATTGGTTGCCTGGTTGATGGGTGACCGTTGGTGAGCCAGGGCTTCAGTACAGTCCCCCAGCTGTGGATTGGTAAAGCAGCGAGGGAGAAGAGGTGGGTGCTGCCCTTATTATGCTGGCCCCTGGAGAAGATGAGGACCCTGACACCTGGCCCCCCAATGACCACATGGGTTATGAGCACACTTTTGCCTTACATTGACTTATTTGTGTTATTGTTATTCAAAGATGAAATTACACACTATTTTTAAACAGATTATGAGAATTATGTGTTTTGCTTCATTCTTTGTTGTAAAAATTGTTGACTGTTGTAAAAATGGGCCAAAAATGTTTAATGCGAGTGTGTGCGTGTGTGTGTGTGTGTGTGTGTGTGTGTGTGTGTGTGTGTGTGTGTGTGTGTGTGTGTGTGTGTGTGTGTGTGTGTGTGTGTGTTGCAGACCTATAGCTTTTTGTGCAGTTAACTTAATTAAGCACTTTTGATTCACACAAGCAACAAAAATGACTATGTTATCAAATTTGTCCGGTTGTATATATGGAGTATGGAGGACAAGCAGTTACCCATGCAGCAGACCCCCCCTCTCCCCCTTTCTCCTCGTCGCTGGAATAGTCCACTGGAAAGGCAGTCGCCGAGTCAAGTGGTTCCAGTGCCGTCGCAGGAGCCACCAGAACGTTGCCATATAGGCCTACAGCCCTGAACTGCCCTGGGGGCTCCACCTTCCCGATTTTTCCTCAGGGATGGTGTTTAAACCGGACACCTGTGCGCATGCTGGTTTTATATTTTGTTGTCATCCATTCCTACCGGCACACAATAGACTGCTCTTCCAAAAGGCGGAGCGGTTTTTTTTAACGAGTGTACAAGATATTCTGCGAACATCATTAGGCCCTACATAACGCACACACACAAGCACGCACACACATATGATATATAATATATATATATATATATATATATATATATATATATATATATATATATATATATATATATATATATATATATATATATATATATTGTGTGTGTGTGTGTGTGTGTGACGCTCCACCACATAAGGAGTCACATTGCACTTAAGGTCAATTTTTAGTTATTGACATGGTATTAATCTGCAATAACAGGGCTATACAATACAAAAAACAGATTGAAAATTGGACAATTCTATCAACAGTTATTACTAATTGAAACAACAGACTGCAGGATGTGACAAAATGAGAAAGGGGCAAGTTTATTTTCGTAACAGATTGTTAGAATGAGGGCTTAGGTATTTTCAAAACACATTTAAAAGCAAAAGGAATAAAAATTATGCCTTGATATTTCATTACTAGATAAAGTAATGGTTATAGTTTAATAATCAATCAAAATCTCAAAATTGACAACTTGACCACCACCTGTCTTTAATGGCTCCTAGCGCAAAATTGGGTAACGTGCTAAGCGACTCATTTCGTGGTGGAGCGACACATATATGCCATATTTTTGGTGTATGTGCATGTGCATACATGCGCATACGTGAATGTGCGTTTATTTGGTGTGTGTGCATGTCGCAACAGCCCTAATGCTCACTTCTCACAGAGTCAGTGTTGATGTGTGGTGAGCTGGACACCATTGACAGAGACTCGTCAGCTAAGTGGACAGCAGGAGAAGGCGATATCACTACATGAGATTGGACAGATTCGTCAGACTGATGCTTTTGTTCAGCAGCAATGCTCATGTGTTCTCATGGGGAACAGGATAGCCTAGTGGTCAGAACATTGCGCTCGGAATTTGACGATCCGGGTTCGATTCCCAATCAAGGAGATTTTTCTCCTGGAGTTAACATCAGTGCTGACTTCACTCTCCCTAAAAGTCCTTCGGATGAGACTATAAACCAAGGCCCCGTGTGCGAACACACGCAGAACATCTTGTGCACACGTTAAATCCTGTTGCGCTTTTCGAAAGAGTAGGCCATCGTGTGTCGGTGGGAACAGATGACAAAATTGACAAAACTGCATACACATGGTGACTGGATGTAAAAATAAACAAAAAAAGCACACACAAGTGCTTATTTCATTATCTTCGATATAAAAGAATAAATAAATAAATAAATAAAATAAATGTGTTCACAGGGCTAGAGCATTGATTACTTTTTATTATGATCATTACTTTTTTTTTAATGATATCGAGAATAATGGAATAAGCACTCGCGTGCTTTTTTACATCCAGTCCCCATGTGTATGCAGTTTTGCAAATTTTGTCATCTGTTCCTATTGGCGCATAATGGCATACTCCTACGAAAAGCAGAACAGGATTTAACGTATGCGCAAGATGATCTGATCTGATGGTTTGGATTTACTTTAAGCTCATTGAGACGATTTTCCCCCAAGAGTTAACATCAGTGCAGACTCCCCTCCTCAAAAGTCCTTTTGAAGAGATCATATACTAAGGGTCAGTCTAGCTCAGTGGTCAGAGAGCTCGCTTTCCCCAGCCAAGGTTAAGCAGCGTCAAGCGTGGTTTCCAATTGGATGGGTGACCGTTTGCGCGCCTTGGCTACAGTACAGTCCCCCCAGTTCACCCAGCTGTAAATGGGTACCTGCCCTCTTTAGGGTCAGGGAAGGAAAGCAGCAAGAGAGAGGAGATGGGCGCCACCTTCAACATGCTGGCTCCTAAAGAAGTTGAGGTCTCTGACGCCTCGCTCCCCTACAACCACACAGATTATGGAACACCTTTACCTTTTACATACCAGGGTCCTGAGAGTGAACGCACACAGAGCATCCTGCGCACATGTGATGTTAAAACCCCTTCTGCCTTTGAAAAGTGTACCGTAGGCCATTGTATGCAGGTAGGAACAGATGACAATTTTCTTTCACAAATTCATGCCCACCCTGTCGTGTTAAGACATCATCCCCAAAGTCAAATGTGACTAACCTAATGGTGGGAGACGGGATAGCCTAGTGGTCTGGGTTCGATTCCCGTTGGAGATTTTTCTCCTGGAGTTAAGATCAGTGCTGACTCCGCTCTCCCCTAAAGTTTTTCGGATGAGACTATAAACCGAGGCCCCATGTGTGAACGTACGCAGAACGTCTTGGCCACACCTTAAATCCTGTTCCGCTTTTCGTAAGAGTAGGCCATCGTGTGCCGGTGGGAACAGATGACATTTACTAAACTGCATACACACGGAGACTGGATGTAAAAAAGCACAAGAGTGCTTATCCCATTATCCTCGACATAAAAGAATAAAATAAATAAATGAATTTAAAAAGTGGGTAAACAGTCACATAATTATATACAAAATCTCACCTTTGGTGAACCTCACAGCTCTAGCGAAGGAACAACAATAACAACAACAATAACAACAACAAATCCATCACGTAACTATGGTAAGCAGATGTAGGTAAATAAAATTTACCTAGCCCAGCAGATTAGTTTAACGCCAAAGTTTTGATGTTGCCTTGTCAAAGATAGGACCGGCCTTGACTTTTTTTTTTATTCTATTCATTCTTTAGTTTTATCTTATCTTATCTTATACCATTTGAAGTCACGGCAGATTTCTCAGCGTGAAATTCGGGCTGCTCTCGCCAGGAGAGAGCGCGTCACCACAAGAGCAGCGCCACCCTTTTTTCCCCTTTACCTGTCTGCAGCTGTATTTGTTTCCCTATCAGAGTGACTTTTCTCTACAGACTTTTGCCAGGGATAACTCTCTTGCTGCCTAGGGTTGTTTTACATGCGCTAAATAATTTTGGGTAGCACACGAGGCCTCGATTCACATAGTCTCATCCGAAAGACTAGAATCCAGACCACCACTCATGATCTAATGGATGGGCATGAAGTTGTAGGCCCAAACGGAGATCGATTCACCGCACTCTCCCGATCGGTACTTTTCTCTTTCTAGGTAGGCACGTTACCTGTAGACCACCGACATGGAACTGCTTGCTGCCAAAGGCTGAAGATAGATAAGCCTGGAGTCAAGTTTGAACCAACGCCTTCGGAATGCTCTCTCTTATTTTCTCTAGTTGCAGTTATTTTCCATTTTTTGTTATTGTTGTTTGGGGGGTTTGCGCTTTTTTTTATAGTCTGTTTGATTTTTCTTTTCATTTTATGTGACATTTTGGATGTATTGTTTTCTTCTGGCGACCAGGTAGTCATGTTGTATACATTGGTGTGGGCACAAGATGTCCACGTTGCAGTGGTAGGCCTATTTGCCCCCGTGGTATTTTTCTTATGCATTTTGTTGCATAAAGAAGTGTCTATTATCTATTTGTTAACAATCCAATGTTTTGTAACCTGGGAATAATAATAATTTAAAAGGCATGGCTAGTGTCTTCAACACGGCCTGGTTTTATTGGCTTTAAGGAATAAAATTACGAAGAAACTTTGTAACTCTACACACACACACACACGCACGCACGCACGCATGCATATATATGTATGTCTATATGCATTTATTTCGCATGCATATATATATATGATTGTGTGCATGTGTTTGTATGTGTGTGTGTGTGTGTGTGTGTGTGTTGATATAATTGTGTGTGTGTGGTGTTGTGTGTGTGTGTGTGTGTGTGTGTGTGTGTGTGTGTGTTGTATAATTGTGTGTGTGTGTGTATGTGTGTATGTTCATGCTTGCTAACCTACCATTCACGTAACACTGTGTTTACAAACCCTTGGCAATAACTGGCAGTGTGATACGCCCTCGCTTCGTGGCGCTGGCACAGTGTGTGTAGGCCTACTGCACTGCTATAGGCCTATATATAGGTTGATAGCCTTGCTGTTGGAGTCACTAGGTGGGCCAGACTACCAAAGGTTGCAGTTATGGGCGAGTTTCAGAATAAAGTTATCTTGATTACAGGTGAGTATGTCTTTATGTTGTTCTGTAATGTTAATATTGTTGTTTTTTCTTTATTGTGTAGATTATTGTGTTTATGCAAACATGGGTAGGCGTGGATATAGTTATATATATGCATGTATGCTTGCACTCTCTCTCTCTCTCTCTCTCTCTCTCTCTCTCTCTCTCTCTCTCAGGGGGCTCTCTTGAATTTTTTGATGGTGGTGGACGTGTGTTTCAAACTGCCCCTCTTAGATGTTGAAAAAAATGACCCTGTTCTTCTTCAAATGTGGAGATTTTTTGCAGCAATGTAGTTCTGTGATGTGTGCAGCTGATGGTGGTGTCTGATAAATGATAAGGTCAGTGGTTAAGGCAAAATTAACATTTTATTAATTACTATGATTAAAGAAGGACATATATTCGTGAATGGAATTCAAAAATTGTCCAAAAATTTCGAGGGTGTAGCATCCTACCGCCATGTGTGTTGCACGTGCAGTTTGTTGTCGAGTAGAACAGGCCTGCATTGTAAAGCAGGGACAACACTCCTACATCTGTTCTCAAGAGTTGTTTCCCTTTTGACCTTTGGCCCCCACATACATTTAATGCACGTGTCAACAGGTGTTGGAAGTGGAAAATAAGTCAGCTAACACAAATACTGTAAGAGGAAGAAATCCAAGTTATTACCCACAGGTATTGCAAGTGGAAAAGAAATGTCTCAACCCAAATTCGTACCACCCCCAGCAAGTTTAATGCAAATGCTTGACTGGCGTCTTACCCAGATTCAACAGGGATTGCATATGTACACAAATGGCATAAAAAGTAGTATTGATGAAAAATTCCAAAATCTTGACACCAGAATATCAAGCTTCTTTGAAGAATTCTACTCATTGAAGGAATATGTTGTACAACAAAAAAAAGATATTCAAGAAATACGAGAGGACAGGGAGCTCATTCTGGACAGACTGGAAGCTGTTGAGAGACAAGTTGAATTAACAGAACAAGCTACCAAAGCATGCAATGTGAAGTTTATCAATGTGCAAGAACTTGATGGTGAAAATGAATACACAACTGCAAACTGCATCATTGATATTCTAAATGACCATGCCCCTTACATGAACTGGCAACAAGAAGACATTTCACGAGCGTATGGAATCGGAAGACCACGCTCTTGGATAGTAGAACCACGGCCTATCATTGTCCACTTCTGTAGATGGTCAGACAAGATGGCCATATTGGGAGACCCGGAGCTTCGAGACAACCTCAGAGAAAGTGGCATCAAAGTAGCCTCTGACCTAACTGTGCACCAGCAAGAAACCGTTGATTGGCATCGGGGGCAGGGACAAGTTGCCTTCTACCGAAATGGAAAGCTGCATGTCAGGGATAAGCAGCAATCTCCATCATTTTATGAAGGAAGAGGACATCTTGGCCAGCCACCTCATACCCATGAAGAACACTGGCCTCCAGTTCAAGATGGCAGACACATCAGAAAGCAAAATACAGGATGTTTCAACAACAACCAGTCTGAAAAGCAGAAGATGCAACAAAGTAGAATGTATGCTCGCCACCAGGAAGAGTATAGCCATGACAATCCTCAGAGTCAACTGCAGTACAGCAGGTCATGGCCAAGGCAACCCCGAGGGAGCGTGTCACCACAGCCACATCAGGGTTTTCAGGCAGCAAACAGAGGTCAGCCTGCTAGCTACCCCTACACTGCAATGAGGGACAACAAGCAGAGAGTGCAGAGAAATCCCACTGTCCAAGCAAGGAGAAAAGATGAGAGCAGTGTTCCAGTCAGGCCAGGATCCTACTCCTACAGTGAAGCTGCAAATCAAGGGAGAATCACTCAACCCAGCAGAAGAATCATCTTTGTGAAAGATGGGAGCAGAAGACCATCCAATATCACCAGGTCAAAGCCACAAATCTGATGAGTGTACCTACAGTCAGCAGCAAAACAGAAAGCACAATGTAGGCACAGTCATAGAATGTGATGTCAGTGACCATGAAAGAGACATGCCCAAGAGAAACAGAGGACTTGGTGGGATACGTCATCTTTCTAGTGAAGATCTGCATATGACAGGACAGAAGACTGTGGTTGACAAAACAATAGACAGTGACAGGGGTGACTCCAATGTAGCAGATGACAACAATGAAGACAGTGACAAGGAAGATACTAATACAGTAGAGGGCAACAAAGAAGACAGTGACAAGGAGGATACAAATACAGTAGAGGACAATGAAGACATACCTGACAACTATGAGAGCAGTGTCGACATGTCTGACAAAGAAGGTGAAGATGACACATTTAGCATGGAAGTACACGAACAGCATAAAGGGACTGATGAAGAGACAGAGGAAGACATCATACCTGACATAAACAGAGCAGAGGTTGCAATGAAGAAAGCAACTCTTTGCAGCAATTTAACTGATGACACGACAGCTGACCATACACACTGTGAAAACAACACAGACAGTACAGACATTACTGGACCAACTGGGGTTGTCATTTATGTCACTAATGTCCACAGACTCAGTGCTGATGACATGTCTAAGTGTAATGTACATATGGGCCCATGCAACAAGGACTCCACTGCCGTAGGTAACACTGTCACTAGACCAAAACAAATGGTAAGTCAGGAAAGACCATCTAGGTCCACAAAACAAGGTCTGCGACCAAGACGAGACACTACTCAAAGTGTGTCCAGACAAAAAGGTCGTAAACTACCTGAAAGATCAAGAAGTCAGTCAAGCATCTCTGTTTCTTTCAGCAAACAACATTCTTGTTGTAGCTTGAAAGAACAAGTCAACTCAAATATGCATTCTCGGACTAAGTCTAAAGGCAATGATGCCTCTAGTGGCACTAGATAGGGACTCGGCCAGGCCACAGTTTGTGAAAATAATCCAGTTGATCACAGGCCTAGCATTGAATGCCCAACTATAAGGATGACAACAACCAATCTAAATGAAAAAGAGTTGTATATAAGTTTTCTCAACTATAATGTGCATGGCCTTTTGCCAAAACTGGAAAACAAAGAGTTTATTAATTTTCTTCTTGCATATGACATTATTTGTTTAACAGAAACTTTTATTGGGACTGAATTTGAGTCTCGCATTTTTCATGACTACTCTATTTTTACTGCTAAAGCCAAAAAGTTATCTCATCAGGGGAGATACTCTGGTGGGGTAATTGTCATGGTTAAAAAAAATTCAGCTGATGTGTTGATACAGTTCATGTTGAGACAAGGAATACTGTGGTTTTAAAAATGCACAAGAATTTACTTGGTACCACTAATGATACTAATGATACTATGTTAATTTGCATGTTAATTTTCCGTCTGATTCTACATTTTGGAAAACAACAGAAAATATCTATGGCTTAGAAATCTTGGAACAGTGTATATTAGATCTTCAGAATGCATATGATGATTTTGGATTGCTGATAATGGGGGATTTTAATGCACGAACCGCATGTGAAAATTACAGTTTAGATGATGACTATGATAACTTGCAGCATTTACATCATTATCCTAGTTCAAAATTGCCCAGACAGTCACATGATATGTATACAAATGTTTTTGGTAATCAGCTTATTGATTTATGCAACATGTTTGACTGTGTCATATTAAATGGTCTCTGTGATCCAGGCTTTGATGAAAGCTATACATTTATATCACCTCCAGGTTCAAGTGTTGTGGATTATTTCATTGTATCTCTGGGTTTATTTAGTTCGGTTAGAGTTCTATCTTTGCTGGTTAAAAACTTAACAGAATCTGACCATCTGCCAGTTTGTATGGAGATGGAAACTAATAGCAATTATACAAAAACAACATCTCAACAGAAATCAAGCAAAAAAGTCTGTCAGAAGTTAGTATGGGATGAAACTAAGAAAAATGATTTTGTAACCACATTAAATAGCAAAGACATTCAAGAAAAACTTACATTCACCACAAATGCTTTGGAAAACAGTATAGAAACTGCTCTGGAAATCTTTGTTAAATGCTTAAAAGAGGCAAGTTCTTGCATGTCTAGAAATGTATCCATGCACAAAACCATAAGATCGGAATGGTTTGAGATGAATGTGAAATTGCAAAAAAAGAAAGTAGAGCAAAGTTAAACCACTTTAGAGTGACCAGAAATAATGAAGATTGGTTGATTTATGTGGAAAAAAGGAAAGAGTATAAACGATTATTGAAAGCAAAAAAACAAAATTACAGGAAAAAGAAAACAGAACTTTTAGCTGAAAACATTGCAGACTCTTCTCAGTTCTGGAAAGAAATTAAAAGGATGGGATATGGCAATAGGGACATCATTTACAACAACATCAGCAATGAAGACTGGTTTTGTTACTTTAAAGAAGTTTTTTGTATGAATGAGACTGTTGAGCGTGAAGATGTCAATGTTGATGTTTTGGATGACGTAGACCATTTTTTGAACAAAGATATATCTGAAGTAGAGGTAACTCATGCTATTGAAAGACTTAAATTAAGGAAAGCAAGTGGGATGGATGGTATTTTGGGTGAAATGTTAAAAAATGGGGGTGCAAGTGTGTTGAGGTTCTTGGTAAACCTTTTTAATGCTGTCTTTAACTCAGGTGTTTATCCATCTGAATGGTCCAAAGCTATAATCATACCAATTTATAAAAAGGGAGATCCTGAAAAAACAGATAATTATAGAGGAGTATCTTTACTGAGTATAAGATCAAAGTGTTATACCTCAGTGTTGAATACAAGATTGTACAGTTGGTTAGAAGATAATGAAATGATTTCTGAGAGTCAGGCAGGTTTTCGTAAGGGTTATTCCACGCTTGATCAAATATATGATTTATATGCAATTGTGCAAAAGGTATGCTAAAGAAAGGTAAGAAATTATATGTTGCTTTTGTAGACTTCAAAAAAGCATTTGATTCTGTACATCATGATAAACTTCTAAAATGCATGAAAAACCAGGGTGTTAAGGGAAAGTTTTTAGCATCTTTGAAATCTATGTATTCTTCATTGCTTTCATGTGTGCGTGTAAATTGTGAACTAACAGAATTCTTTGAATGCCCGGTTGGTGTCAGACAAGGCTGTGTCCTGTCTCCTACATTATTTTCTGTTTATATAAATCAGTTAGCCAACCACAGAGATTCAGGGGGAAAACATGGTATCCAAATGTTACCAGGTCTAATGGAAGTATTTATCCTACTTTTTGCAGATGATGTAGCGTTATTATCAACAACAGCGGGTGGTCTACAAAACCAGCTTAATATTCTGCACAGGTGTTGTAATGAAATGAAACTGAATGTAAACACTGACAAAACAAAAATAATGGTATTTAGAAAGGGGGGATATTTAGGTCGACATGAGCAATGGTTTTTCAATGATAAAAAGCTAGATGTAGTTAATAGTTATTGTTATTTAGGTTTTCAGTTTACAACAATGCTTAGTATGAAGAGAGGCACAAAGCACTTAGTAACTAAGGGTAAGAGAGCAGTTGTACAATTAAACAGAGCATTCCAAAAATATAAAGAAATGACTGCTAACACTTTCTTTAAGATTTTTTATACAAAAATGCAGCCTATCTTGCTTTATTCATCTGAAATATGGGGGTTATCAAAATTAGATCATGTGGAAAAAGTTCATATGATGGCATGCAAACGGTTCTTAGGTGTTCCAGTCAAAACACCAAATAAAATGGTACATGGCGATTTGGGACGATACCCTCTGTATGTGAATTCTTTTGTATCTGTTTTAAGATACTGGTTTAGATTACTGCAAATGTGTACTGAAAGATTGCCATACAGGGCATATCAAATGTTGCTTGAACTAGACAAAACTGGAAAATATTGCAGGGTGTCTAAAATTAGAGAATTTTTATGTGAGACTGGGTTTAATTTTGTTTGGTTGCAGCAAGGTGTAGGTGATGTTAAAGTGTTTTTGAGATTGTTTAAACAAAGGCTTATTGATATTTTCATACAAGAATGGACAGGTACAATAAGAGATCGAGACAGGTACGACTGCTACCGGTCCTTTAAAATACTCTTTGAAAAAGAGAAATATGTTTGCAATATTGATACGTATTGTTTTAGGGTTGCCATATCACAAATAAGATTTAATGTTCTCCCACTGAACGCGAATGCACACCGCTTCAGCAGTTCAATGCAGAAAAAAGCGTGTCCGTTTTGCAGGACAGCAAGAGAAGATGAACAACATTTTCTTTTTGTTTGCCCTACATACATCCATTTGCGGGACAAATTTCTGAAAGACCTAATTAGAACCCCTATCCTCAGATTGCTACAAGTCACAACTCAACATGAAATGCATAAATTGTCCAGGTATATTTTTCATGCAATTAATCTAAGGAAAAAGCGTTTGATCGTATTGTGATTTCTTTTCAAATTCATTGTGTTCAACATTATGTGGCAAGATTGCATGGTGTATGCTGCTGCTTAAACGATGTTTATTTGTTAAAACATATTGCTTGATGTGTGCTGTAGTTTAAACAATGGTTGTATGTTTAAATGTAGTCCTGGGCGTGTGCTACAGTTAAACAATGGTAGTCACGATATGTGAAGAAATCCTGAGACGTTTCTACATGTGCTAACCAAAGTGAGGTATGAAGTCTATCAGTTATGATTGTATGTAATTGTGTGTGCGCGCGCGTGCGTGCGTGCATGCGTGTGCGCCCGCGCGCGTGTCTGTGTCTGCGTCTGATGAGTGTATATATGTTTGTGAGAGTGTGTGTGTGCGTGCATGCATGCATGCGTGTGTGTTTGTGTGTGTGTGTGTGTGTGTGTGTGTGTGTGTGTGTGTGTGTGTGTGTGTGTGTGTGTGTGTGTGTGTGTGTTTGAGTGTAATAATGATGTGATGATTGAGATGACAACAGTAATAATGATGAGATGATGGAGAGGATAACTGGGTCAATGATAATGATGATGATAAGGCTATGATATGTATGTACACTACATTTTGTATATGTATGTAAATATTGACAGTTATTATGAGGATATGTGTCATCACCGTACCACGCTACCACCCACCTACTTTATTTTTGTTGCTTGTATTGTGGCCTATGGCCGAAGTACATTAAAGCATTTCAGTGTTCAGTGCTCTCTCTCTCTCTCTCTCTCTCTCTCTCTCTCTCTCTCTCTCTCTCTCTCTCTCTCTCTCTCTCTCTCTCTCTCTCTCTCTCTCTCTCACTAAGGGAAGGAAGGCAGTGATTCAGTTAAACAAAGTTTTTCATAGGTATAAAGAAATGAATACTCGTACATTTTTCAAAATTTTTGATATTAAGATTCAGCCAATTTTATTGTATTCATCAGAAATATGGGGCATAAACAGATTAGAACATATTGAGAAAATTCATTTGATGGCATGTAAAAGATTTTTAGGAGTACCCGTAAGAACACCCAACAAGATAGTATACGGCGATTTAGGTAGATATCCACTCTATGTCAACTCATGTACAAATGCCATAAGGTACTGGTTAAAACTATTGCAATTGAATCAAAATAGAATATCATATCATGCTTACTGCATGCAGTTAGAGTTAGATAGGAATGGTAAGTCTTGTTGGATTTCAAAAATAAGGGAAATTTTGTGTGAAACAGGTTTTAACATTGTTTGGATGCAACAGAGCGTCGGGGATGTAAAAGCTTTTGTAGGTATGTTTAAACAAAGATTAGTGGATATTTTCATTCAAGAATGGGGTGGGACTATAAGAGATAAAGAAAGATATGATATTTATAGATCGTTTAAAACTATTTTTGCAAAAGAGCAGTATTTGAACTCCATAGATGTCTATTGTTTCCGTGTAGCAATTACGCAAGCAAGGTTTAATGTTTTACCTCTTAATAATAATGTGTATAGATACAGTGATAATATTCGAGACAGATTGTGTCCATTTTGTAAAACGAAAATTGAAAATGAAGCCCACTTTCTACTAGAATGTTGCATGTACACAAGCTTGAGGGAAAAGTTTTTAAGCAATTGTATAAATGTACCATTACCAGATCTGCTCAGAGTAGCAAATGATGAGTACATGCATGGTTTGTCCAGATATATCTTTCATTCTATTAACAAAAGGAAAACAATGTTGTCTCAGGCAGTTTATTGAATTACTGTTATTTTTATATCTATTCAATATACATGAATTTTCCCAAACACAATAGTCTTTATGTGATTAGGTTATGGTTGATTTGAGATTTGTAATCAGGAAAAAGAGTAAATGTGTGTTTTTCTCTTCTTTTTTCATCAGTGATAAATCATGTCTTATTTGTGCATTTGATTCATAAATGATATGGAAGAACGTATTGGCACACCCCAAGCCCAGCCAATGTATTGTGGTCCAAGGCCAATGTACATTAAATCATTTCAGTGTTCAGTGTTCAGTGTTCAGTGTTCAGTGTTTCTCTCTCTCTCTCTCTCCTCTCTCTCTCTCTCTCTCTCTCTCTCTCTCTCTCTCTCTCTCTCTCTCTCTCTCTCTCTCTCTCTCTCTCTCTCTCTGTGAAATGAGAAATGGATGAAAATGTTTTCTGCTAGGGTTTCTACCTTCCCCGTCCCAAACATGTTTTACATAGTGGGACAAGGCACATGTACAATAATATTTTTCAGTGTGTTCAGTGTTCTCTCTCTCTCTCTCTCTCTCTCTCTCTCTCTCTCTCTCTCTCTCTCTCTCTCTCTCTCTCTCTCTCTCTCTCTCTCTCTCTCTCTCTCTCTCTCACACACACACACACACACACAGATGGCGTGCACACACACACACACACACACACACACACACACACACACACACACACACACACATACACACACACACACAATACACACACAAACATTAGATCGAAATTTTCAAAAAGAGCAACATGTATCTGTGGCGAAAATATTACCATAGGTCACATTCTTTTAGAATGCAGAGATTTGAAAAACTTTTTTTTATCAGTTTTGAAATATGTTTGCTTAGAGCAAATTCTAAAAGACATTTCGCTTATGAAAGAAATTGTATTGTCTTTAAGTCATTGTCCTATTATCAGGTTCTTATAGTATGATTGTTTACTAGTTATAACAGTGTAATGATTTTACTAGTTATATGAATTGCAAAGTTAGTGTTTTAAACTGTTATTTCTTTCTTTCCATTATTCTTGTTCTACGGTTTTAATTTTTGGTTTTTATAGTTGTTTAATGCAGATAATTAGCTATGTGCCATCCCAACCCACCCAGCCCCCTCCCCTCCCCCCTCCCCTCCATACACACACTCACTCACTCATATACACTTTCCCGTCTGATATCACTATTTAGAGGAAGGACGTTAAACTGAAGAACTAACTAACTAATGCAGGCACACACACACACCACACACACACACACACACACACACACACACACACACACACACACACACACACACACACACACACACACACACACACACACACACACACACACACACACACACACACACACACACACACACACACAACACACACACACACACACACACACACACACACACACACACACACACACACACACACAAAACACACACTCCCCTTCCCACAGCATGAAAACATGAACAACACATGAGCCAAAAAAGCAACGAAAAAGTATATTAAAAATATATATATAAAGGGGGTAGGGGGGTAAGAAAGACAAAAGCGAAAAAAGGGGGAATCTTATATCTTGTATGTAAAGTGATATCTTCAACGATTTTTTTTTTCAAATAAAATTGAAAAAATAACAACAAAAGAGGAAAGAAAATGAACATTCAAGACTCAAGAATACTTGAATATCTCAACTACAGAAATTCAGGAAGGCCTCATGTTTTGTGCCTGAAGAATAAAATCCTTTCACCTTTTCAACAGTTCGTGAGGTTACCCGCTTGGTTGCTCATGTGTGATTCGGTGAAAAAGATTCAGGTACACGAGGATAAAAGCACGTCTTAACAATGACATGGTCAGGGTGCCCTATTCTAATGTCAGCATGCTCCTCTCTCTCTCTCTCTCTCTCTCTCTCTCTCTCTCTCTCTCTCTCTCTCTCTCTCTCTCTCTCTCTCTCTCTCTCTCTCTCTCTCTCTCTCTCTGGTTTGCTTGCTTTGATTTTTTTCTTTTGTCATTGAACTTGTGTGTATCTGCATCTGGACTTTGTATTTATTCTCAGTGTTTAAGTGGGCATGAGAGTGCACATGTAAGGACACGCGGGCGTGCGGGCGTGCGCCTGTGTGCGTGTGCGTGTGTGTGTGTGTTTGCTTTGACCTCTGAATCATGGCTGCTATGTGTGGGATTTATTATTTTCATTATATTTTTTATTGTCCATTCAATGAAATTGTCAGAAATACATTTTGTCTAGTGAATTGTTACTAGATTTGTAAATTTGATATCATGTTGTTGGATTATTGATTTTTATGTGTATTTATCAATATATATATATATTATACTGTGTGTGTGTGTGTGTGTGTGTGTGTGTGTGTGTGTGTGTGTGTGTGTGTGTGTTTGGTGTGAAGTGATTGAATTGATTGGACACCTTGAGTGGTCATGTAAATAACTACGTAATTGTTTTTGTTATGGTGTCCTTGATTTGTTTATTAACTTGCTGATTCCATTAGGTTTGTTTCGCTTGTTTATTTATCTTTTTTACTGTTGGTTTATTTTTGTGTTTTTTTGTTGTTGTTTTTTTCGGAGGAGTTGTTGTTGTTTTTTTCCTGAGGGCCTGGTGTAAAGAAGCTTGTGGCTTATCCAATTACCCTCATTAAAATATTCGAGTTTCGAGTTCAAGTTTTGAGTTTCTCTCTCTCTCTCTCTCTCTCTCCTCTCTCTCTCTCTCTCTCTCTCTCCTCTCTCTCTCTCTCTCTCTCTCTCTCTCTCTCTCTCTCTCTCTCTCTCGGTTGGCTGTGGGTTGTTGACAAGAAGCAGACGTGCGCAGGATGCTCCCTACTTCAATGCAAAATTATCCTGTTTAGAAGGCATGCATCGTCGTCAATTTTGGTGTCGACATTGTATATGTGTATCTGTTCCTGTTGGTGCCAAAGTTTTGTCCGGACTATAAACTGGTAGGTCGATACAAGTGACTCATAAATTAGTAAGAATATTGAAGAGTATCGTTTTATCTGAATGCAAACAGAAGTCAGCTGTTCGGATTTTTTTCCCCACGTGCAACAACTTGCGTGACAAAGTGCAATGCTACGGCCTTAGAGTGATGTAGGCCAAGTCAGTGCAGCGTCAATTTTTTTTTTCATAATAAAAACAGGCGCTTGAATTTGAAAAATGTCGGAACAAGAGCAACCCAACTTGATGTATTTTATTGACTGGCGCTTTAAGCAGATTCATCAAGAGCTACAGCTTCAGTCATCTTACATAAAAGCCAACATTGATGAAAAGTTTGTGCAGATAGACAGTAAGTTCAAACGTATATTAGAAGAGTTAGGTACTGTGAAGAAATGTGTGGAAGAAAACAGGGAAGAAATAGAAGACTTGAAAGAAGAAAAGCAGATCTTGATAGACAGGGTACAAAAAATGGAACATAACCAAGAAAAGATGGAGCAAGATTCTAAAGCCTGCAATTTGTTGTTCATCAATGTAGTGGAAAACAAAAGAGAAGACAGTAGCACAACAGCAGACATTGTCACTGATATGCTAAATTTCTTTGACTCTGACAACACTTGCCAACAGAAAGATTTTGTGAAGGTGTTCCGGCTAGGAAAGCCTCGACCCCAGGGAAACTCCCCCAGACCAATTCTGGTGAAGTTCTGTTGGTGGGCAGACAAGATGGCGGTGCTGAGTAACAAACAACTCAGGGACAATCTGAGGCAGGATGGGATCAGAGTAGCCTCTGATCTCACCCAGCAGCAAAGGGAGATGGTAAATTTCCGTCGTAACCAAGGCAAAATTGCCTACTTTTACAACGGCCGATTGCAAGTGAAGGACAGAGGCCAATCTCGCCCTCATTTCCGTGAAGAAGATCCCCACCCGCTCTACGCTGATGACAGAGCCTACAGCAAGGAGGACCAGCATCACTTCCAGACCAGGCAGAACTTCAGTGGCAGGAGTTGGCACACCAACAGAAGAGGTGCCAGTCGCAGCTACCCAGGTCAACCAGGCAGAACTGATGCCCTGTCAGTTCGTGAAGTGGAGCAGAAGGTTCCTAGTCACCCACCATGCAGCAACCCACGACGACACCATTCAAATGACAGTAGTGAAGCAGCCATCAATGGATCTAAGTGAAAACTGCAGATGGTACATGGGGTAGACAGGAGTATCCCCCAGGACAGAAATTCAGCCAAAGACCTGTGGTTCCAGGCACTGGTTTGTATAGTGGAGTAACTAACCAGGGACGACCAGAACACAAAGCCAGCAATGTGTCCACTGTGTACCAGGACAGAGGTGCCCACCAACCTGAAATGGGCACACTGTGTTCTAGTTATGTCAAAAAAGGGAAAACTGTATCACAACACAGCAGTGGAAATGATAATAACAGTAAAAATCTAGTTACTCCTGATGATCATGATGACTGTGCTCTGACACTGACTGAGGACAGCTCAGAACAACATGACCCAACAGAAGACAGTCAAACAGTGACACAGGACAGTCCACAACAACATGACCCAACAGAAGACAGTCAGACAGTGTCACAGGACAGTCCACAACATCATGTCACAGCAGAAGATAGTCGAACAGTGACACAGGACAGTCCACAACAACATGACCCAACAGAAGACAGTCAGACAGTGACACAGGACAGTCCACAACATCATGTCACAACAGAAGACAGTCAAACAGTGACACAGGACAGTCCACAACAACATGTCACACAAAACAGTCAAACAGGACACAGGACAGTCCACAAAACATGTCACAACAGAGGACAGTCAGACAGTGATATAGGACAGTCCACAACAACATGTCACAACAGAAGATAAGCAGTCAGAAACAAAGAAAGATACTCTCATTGGGAAAATGACTCCCACAAGGGCAACTATGCATGACAGGCCCAAAAGGCGTGCTGCATATCTTAAACAGTCATGCAAACAACAAAAAACTGCCATGACCAACAGAGCAGGTAGCCAGAGCAGCATTCTGGATTCTCTGAGGAGAGCATCATCATCTGATGGCTCCAAAGAGAACGAGGGATGCTCAGGGAACAAACAGAACCAGGGTAAAAAGCCAAATACGGGCCCAGTAACCAATAAATAGGAATTTGGCCGGGCCACTGTGACTTGTAATACTAGTAAAGACAATCGCATATCACCTTGCAGGTTAGCAGGATGTTCCCAGCAAAGTACCCCTCATGGGGGATCAGCTATAGATGTACATACTGTAATTAAAACACAAATTGAGTTTTTGAATTATAATGTCAATGGTTTGCTTGACAAATTGGATAATAATGATTTCATCGACTTTCTTTTGTTACATGACTTTATCTGTTTAACTGAGACTTTCATTGCTACTGATTTTTCTTCACCGTTATTTGATGATTATGTCATTTTTACATTAAAGGCTAGGAAGTTGTCACACCATGGAAGATATTCAGGTGGAATTATTGTTATGGTTAGACAAAAGTTTGTAACACACATTGAGCGTGTTGCAGAACAAAATGAACATGCTGTTATTATCAAAGTTCACAAAGACATGCTTTCAACCCACCACCACATCATGTTTATCTGTACATATATTCCACCTCATGACTCTGTTTGCTGGAAAGATCAGCAAAAAAGGTAGTAAGACGTACTCTTAGGCATTTTAGAAGGACCAGACAGGAAGAAGATAGAATTAACTATGCACAAGCAAGGAAAATGTACAAAAAGCTACTTAAGACAAAAAGGCAAGAATTTAGGAGACTGAAGGCAGAAAGCTTAGTTAATAATATTACTGATTCTCCGAATTTTTGGAGCCAGCTAAAAAGTATGGGATGTGGTAATAAAATCAATGTCAAGAACACTATAGAAACAGCTGATTGGGTAAAACATTTTAAGTTTGTTTTTCAGAGTAATAGAAGTACTAGCTATAACCACTGGCATAATGATATAGACTTATTAGAGCAGGCAGACCATGAACTTAACAAGAACATTTCAGAAGAAGAGCTAAAAAGAGCAATAGATAAACTAAAATGTGGCAAGGCGTGTGGAATGGATGGCATAACTGCTGAAATGTTGAAGAATGGAGGCCAAGAGGTACACTGTTTTCTGATAAAATTATTCAACACTATTTTTGATAAAGGTATTTATCCTCAAGCCTGGGCTAAAGCTATCATTGTTCCCATCTTTAAGAAGGGAGATCCAAATAACGTTGACAACTATAGGGGAATCTCTTTGTTGAGTATCCTATCAAAGCGTTTCACATCAATATTAAACTGTAGGTTGTATTCTTGGCTAGAAGATAATCAAATGATATCCGAAAATCAGGCAGGCTTCAGGAAAAAATACTCTACCATTGACCAGATTTTTAATTTGTATGCAATTGTCCAGAAGTACATGAACAAGAAAGGTCGAAAGTTATATGTTGCATTTATAGACTTCAAAAAAGCATTTGATTCTGTCAGACATGATTTACTTATAGAGTGCATTAAAGATCAGGGAGTAAAGGGAAAGTTTCTTGCAGCAATGTCAGCTATGTATCAAACACTATCTTCATGTATACGTGCAAACTGTGAGTTGTCTGAATTTTTTGAATGCCCAATTGGTGTGAGACAAGGTTGTGTGTTAAGCCCTACTCTGTTTTCTTTATTTATCAACCATTTATCTGAAACCATGGGTAAAAAAGGTAAACATGGAATACAGTTGGTACCAGATATTATGGAAATCTTTATTTTGCTTTTTGCAGATGATGTGGTTCTCATCTCAACAACTCCTGGAGGTTTACAAAACCAACTGAATGTATTGGAATCTTGTTGTGATGATTTGCAATTAACTGTTAATTCTAATAAGAGTAAAGTAATGGTTTTTAGAAAAGGAGGTTTTCTGGGGAAAAAAGAACAGTGGTTTTATGACAATTTCAAGCTAGAAGTGGTAAATAAATATTGCTATTTGGGGTTTAATTTTACAACAAAACTTAGTGCTAAGCTGGGCACAGATCACCTTGTGACCAAAGGAAAAAAAGCTGTAGTACAATTAAATAAGGTTTTTCATAGATACAAAGAAATTAGTGCTAAAGTATTTTTTAAGATATTTGATGTTAAACTACAGCCAATTTTACTATACTCATCAGAGATATGGGGGTTACATAAATTAGAGCATATAGAGAAAGTACACATGATTGCATGCAAAAGATTTTTGGGTGTACCACTGAAAACTCCAAACAAAATGATATATGGTGAACTCGGAAGATACCCACTATACATTAACTCACATGCAAATGCTCTTAGATATTGGTTTAAATTATTACAAATGAATCCTAACAGACTGCCATTTAATGCTTATCAAATGTTGCTTGACATGGACATATCTGGAAAGAACTGTTGGGTTTCTAAGATTAGACACATTCTATGTGATACAGGATTCAGTTTTGTGTGGCTTCAACAGGGAGTTGGTGACGTTAAAACATTCTTACGTATGTTTAAGCAATGTCTAATTGATATGTTTATTCAGGAATGGTACAGTACAATTAGAGATCGAGACAGGTACGACAGCTATAGGAGCTTCAAAACAATATTTGCTAAAGAAGAATATATTCTACAATTAGATACATACTGCTTTAGAGTAGCTGTGTCACAGGTGAGATGTAATGTTTTGCCACTGAACAACAATGTACATCGATATAGTGAACAAAATCAAAAGAAAGAATGTCCATTTTGTAAACTTAAAGTTGAGGACGAAAAGCATTTCCTTTATGAGTGTTTCATGTATAATGATTTAAGAATTAAATTTTTAAGTGATTGTGTTGATAGACCGTTACACGATCTGCTTAAAGCTGAAAACAGAGACAAAAATTACTGTCTCTCTAGATATATCTTTCACGCAATCAATAAGAGGAAAAAATTGTTGTATTAGAATGTTACGTTGCAAACGATGACAAGGGTTATTGTTATGATATGATTTTGAGCAGCTATACCTATGATTTTTTAGTCATAAGGAAGGTACACTTGTTAATTTTGTTTGATTCACTTGTCTTATTATATATTTGTGCATTGTCTTCATTATTCCTTGCATATAAACTGAGCTTAGTTGTATTATTTTCTTTGGATTTTTGCCCACGCTGTGGTATTGTCAATCTCTCCTACGCCAACCATGTATTGTGGCCCAAGGCCGAAGTACATTAAATTTCAGAATTCAGAGTTCAGAGTTCAGAGAGTTCTCTCTCCTCTCTCTCTCTCTCTCTCTCTCTCTTCTCTCTCTCTCTCTCTCCTCTCTCTCTCTCTCCTCTCTCTCTCTCTCTCTCTCTCTCTCTCTCTCTCTCTCTCTCTCTCTCTCTCTCTCTCTCTCTCCCTCTCTCCTCTCACCCACTTGCTCTCTCTCTGTTTATCAGTAGTTGCTATTGTCTTTGCTCACTGTGTATGTGCCTGCATTTGTTTGTCACAGCTGTACAATACCATGTGTTGTCATCATTTAATTAATCAGCAACCCCCTTCATATATGGGTCAGGGACTTTTCATGCTAAATCTTTTCAGAGGTCTGTCTGTCTGTGTGTTTTGTCTGTCTGTGTGTCTGTCTGTGTGTCTGTCTGTCTCTGTCTCTGTCTCTCTCTCTCTCATATATATATATATATATATATATATATATATATATATATATATATATAGTATATATATATATGTATATATATATGTATATCTATCTATCTATCTATCTATCTATCTATCTATCTATCTATCTATCTATCTATCTATATACATACATACATATATATATATATATATATATATATATATATATATATATATATATATATATATATATATATATATATATATATATAAGGGGAAGGCGAAAGCCGAAATATTGGGGAACCATATGGCCATATATGCTGGTTGTTTTAGTTTATTGGGGAACCATATATGCTGGTTGTTTTAGTTTATTGGGGAACCATACATGCTGGTTATTTTACTTTCGCTATGTATTTTACTTATATATATATATATATATATATATATATATATATATATATATATATATATATATATATATATATATATATATATATATATATATATATATATATATAAAATACATAAAACAATAAGTCCTTGGATGAGACTATAAACCGAGGTCCCGTGTGCAAACGCATGCATAACATCTTGTTAAATCCTATTCCGCTTTTCCTAAGAGTAGGCCATTGTGTGCCAGTGGGAACAGATGACGAGATTTACAAAAAGCTGCATACACACGGGGACTGAATGTAAAAAAAAGCACATGAATGCTTATTCCATTATCCTCGATATAAAAGAATAAATCAAATCAAATCAAATTAAATTAAATAAATCAAATCAAATCAAATCAAATCAAATCAAATCAAATCAAATCAAATCAAATCAAATCAAATCAAATCAAATCAAATCAAATCAAATCAAATCTCTCTCTCTCTCTCTCTCTCTCTCTCTCTCTCTCTCTCTCTCTCTCTCTCTCTCTCTCTCTCCTCTCTCTCTCTCTCTCTCTATAACCCTCTATAAATAGTCCATTGTTCTCTCTCTGGCCAGATTTTTTTAACTGTTACGTCTGAGGTGTGATAAATTTATGATCACCAGTTTGTGTCAAGGCTCAAGTTTGATTCTGTAAGAGAAAAAAGAAAAGAAAAAAGGGAATTAATCTGTATCGTTGTATATCGTCACACAGATTGCAAACTTCAAAATTAGACAATGTATTTTATTGTACTGTAATTTATTGTAGTGTATCTTATTGTATTGTCGTATTATGTTGTGGTGTGGTGTCTTGCATTTTATTGCATTGTGTTATTTTGGCTTATTGTGTGTTGTATTGCAGCGTGTTGTATTGTACTGTATTGTACTCACTGGTTATACTTCATCATTTACAAGCCTCCCACTGGATCGATTGGTGGTTCCAGCGGTCATTGTCCAACTTTCGCAGCCATAGAGCAAGATGGAGATGATCAGGGATCTGAACAATTTGACGTTTGTTTTGAAGCTGATGTCTTGCTTCTCCATATCATGTAGTGCTTGGTTATCACCAGAAAAACTGTGATGAGAGACAGAATGCTGAAGAACAATGTGTAGAAGAGGTTTTAATCAATAATTTTTCACACTGGATCTTACTTAAGGAAGTAGTCAGATCCAGGTGTGTCGTGTTATTGATTAAAACCTTGCCTGCAATGATTGAATTTGGCAGATAAATCATCCAATGCAGTTTTACATAACGATGTTTTTTGTCTTCGATGCTTGTTGCTGACAAAGTGCTTATGTCTTACTTAACAGCGTCTTTGTCCTCTGAACCCAGTGCAGTTCTGCACGGCAGTGTCTTAGTCTTCCATGCTTGTCTGTGACAAAGTCCAGCAAGGTCCTACATAGCAATGTCTTTGTCTTCAATGCTTGTCTGTGTCATGGTCCATTGCAGTTCTACACAACAAAGTCTTTGACTTGAATGTTTGTCTCTGACAGGGTCCAGTGAAGTCCTACATAACACTGGCTTTGTCTTTGATGCTTGCTTGTGAATAATCTCAGTGCATCTCTACATAACAATGCTTTTGAATTCAATGCTTGTCTGTGCCAGGGTCCAGTGCAGTTCTACACAACAGAGTCTTTGCATTCTATGCTTGTTTGTGACAGGGTCCAGTGAAGTCCTACGTAACATTGGCTTTGTCTTTGATGCTTGCTTGTGACTAGCTCCAGTGCGTTTGTACATAACAATGGTCTTGCATTCAATGCTTGTCTGTGCCAGGGTCCATTGCAGTTTTACACAACAGAGTCTTTGTCTTCAATGTTTGTCTGTGACAGGGTCCAGTGGAGTCCTACGTAACATTGACTTGTCTTTGATGCTTGCTTGTGACTATCTCCAGCCAGTACTCTCTACATAACAATGTTTTTGCATTCAATGCTCGTCTGTGCCAGGGTCCAGTGCATCTCTTCATAACAATGTTTTTGTATTCAATGCTTGTCTGTGCCAGGGTCCAGTGCAGGCATTGGAGCCGGAATAGCAGAATATCTGGCAGCCCGGGGAGCCCGTCTGTCCCTAACGGGCAGAGATGAGAAAAAACTGGACACTGTCAGACAGAAATGTCTGCAGGCAGGCCTGAAACCATCTGACGTTCAGTGTGTCCGTCTACTGTTTGTCTGTCTGTCTGTCTGTCTGCTTGTCTGTCTGTCTGTTCATCGTTGATATTGTTTTCGGCTTATCTTGTGTCTGTGTTACTGTATTAATGTTGGTGTTGATGTAGTTGTCTTCTTATCTTGGTTTAATTGAATAACCTTGCTGAGTATAATCCACTTCTAGCAATCTATAAAGATGTTTCATTCAATTTGCTTGGAGTCTGTTTACTCCTAGTGGTATTATACTCTTAACACAAATAGCTATTTTAATAAATATATGACAAAAACAATGAAACTGTGGAAAGTGGGAGAAAACAGGTTTGAGCTGTAACAAACTAGCACAAGTGGTCAGAAAATTGCGCTCGCAATTTTACGACCCGGGTTCGAAACCCGTTCGAGGAAATTTTTCTCCTGAAGTTAATATCAGTGCTGACTCCACTCTCCCCAAAAGTCTTTTCGATGAGACTATAAACCGAGTCCCCGTGTGAGAACGCACGCAGAACATCTTGCGCACACGTTAAATCCTGTTCCGCTTTTCGTAAGAGTAAGCCATTGTGTGCCGGTGGGAACAGATGTCATTTACAAAACTGCATACACACGGGGACTTGGGCGTAAAAAAAGCACCTGAGTGCTTATTCCATCATCCTCGATATAAAAGAATAAATTTTAAAAAAATGTCGTCGCCTCCCCTTCTCTTCCTCTTCCTCATCTTCATCTTCCTCACATCTTTATCCTTTTCTTTTTTCTTTTTATGCACTTCTCCTCCCTTTTCTCCTTCTAAATCTACAGTACAAATAATGAAAAAATATTGCAGAACTGTCATAATCCTACTGTCAAAGATATATGTTTTTTTTTTTAAAGATACCTTACTTATCCAGATAACTCAGTAGTCAGAACACCACTTCCCCTAAGGTAAGGTTAAACTTAACAGCAATGAGAGTGGTTATCAAGTGGATGGGTGACTTTTGGCAGGCATTGGCTTCAGTACAGTCCCCCACTTCACACAGCTGTAAGATGGGTACCTGATCTCTTTAGGGTCAGGGAAGGTAAAGCAGTGAGGGAGAGGAGATGGGCGCCGCCCTCAACATGCTGGCCTCTGAAGAAGCTGAGGTCTCTGACATCTCGCTCCCCAAGAACCACACAGGTTATGGGAACACCTTAACCCTATCAAAGATGTTACTGAAGGGTTACTTTTTAAGCTATGCTTTATTTAGCCCGCAAATAACTGTGTACTAGCTAGTTTTAATATATAGCATTCATTCATTCTTACCTGTGTGTGTGTGGTGCGTGTGTGTGTGTGTGTGTGTGTGTTGTGTTGTGTGTGTGTGTGTGTGTGTGTGTGTGTGTTTGCGTGTGTGCGTGTGTGCGTGTGTGCGTGTGTGTGTGTGGTGTGTGTGTGTGTGTTTTACTTATTTATATTTACCTTTATTTATTTTATTCTTTTATATCGAGGATAATGAAAGTGTGTGTATGTGTGTGTGTGTGTGTGTTGTGTGTGCGTGCGTGCGTGCGTGGTGTGGTGTGGTGTGCGTGCGTGCGTGCGTGTGTGCGTGCGTGTGTGGTGTGGTGTGGTGTGTGCGTGCGTGCGTGTGGTGTGTGTGTGTGTGTGTGTGTGTGTGTGTGTGTGTGTGTGTGTGTGTGTGTGTTTATGCGTACATGTGACCCAGGTACTGACCCAGATTGGAGATGTGACGGACACGACATTCCAGAACCAACTGGTGACCAGCACAGTGGACAAGTTTGGCCAGCTGGATGTACTGGTCAGTTCTCCCCTCTCCCTTCTCTCCCCCCCTCTTACAAGCGTCTTCTGTGCCTCCACCCCCCTCCCCCCCCCCCCCCCCCCCCCCCCCCTTACGGACAGTTGGAACCCAGGCCAAAAGCTGTGTCAGTTATTGATGTCAGCTAAGTGCCAAGGCCTATATTAACATGCTGGTATGCTTTTCCTTTCTTCTTTTTTGAATACAGCTATCTATCTATCTATCTATCTATCTATCTATCTATCTATCTTCTAATCTATCTATCTATCTATCTATCTATCTATCTATCTATCTATCTATCTATCTACTATCCCTTCGTCTGACAACGGTGGGGACACCCCTGAAGACTTGACAACCAGTTCCCTCCATTCCTCTCTCTGTTCTGCCTTTCTCAGGGTTTTGTTGGAGCTAGGCCTGTCCATTCGCTGATGTTGTCCTCCCATCTCTTTTTGGTTTGCATCTTTTTCTTCCTCCTTGGACAGTGCCTTGGAATATTGTTTTGCTAGTCCTTTTGATCTTGTTACATGCCCGTACCAGTTAATTTTACGCTTCTTTACGATTGAAAGAAGATTTTTGTAGGGACCAATGGTATGCTGGATTCTGTTATGCACGTCTTTGTTGCTTATGTGGTCTCTGTAGGAGATGCCAAGGAGTCTCCGGAAGCATCTCATCTCTACTGCCTGTAATCTTCTCTCCAAATCTGCGGTTAGGGTCCATGATTCACAGGCATCCAGGAATGTGGATATGACAAAGGAGCGCATTAGTCTGATCTTGGACTTGAGTGAGATATTTTTATCTTTCAAGATAATATTCAGTTTTGACAGTGCTGTTATCGTCTGTGCAATCCTACATACTACCTCTGGCTTGGACCCCTTGTCGGATACGACAGTTCCCAATTACTTGAAGTATACATAACACAACATAATACAAAACTGCGTACACACGGGGACTGGATGTAAAAAAAAAAAGCACATGGGTGTTTGTTCCATTATCCTCGATATAAAAGAATAAATAAATAAATAAATAAATAAATAAATACCCAAATACATACAACACAACACAACACAACACAACACAACGCTACACATTTAATAAGCAACGTTATATTTGTGTGCTGCAGGTGAATAACGCTGGAGTGGTCCTCATAACAGCCTCAGTTTTGAGTGACCCAGGGATGGACGGTTACCACACTGTGATGGACACCAACCTGACCGCTCCTGTTGCCCTCACCAAACTGGCCATTCCTCATCTTCTTCGAACCAAAGGTAAACAAAAAAGAAAGAGGAAGAAGAAGAGAAGAAGAAGAAAGAAGAAGAAGAAGAAGAAGAAGAAGAAGAAGAAGAAGAAGAAGAAGAAAGAAAAGAAGAAAGAAAAAGAAAAAAGAAAAGAAGAAGAGAAGAGAAGAAGAAGAAGAAGAAGAAGAAGAAGATGATGATGATGATGATGATGATGATGATGATGATGAGGGAGGAGGAGGAGGAGGAGGAGGAGAAGGAGGAGGAGGAGGAGGAGGAGGAGGAGGAGGAGAGAGAAGAAGAAGAAGAAGAAGAAGAAGAAGAAAGAAGAAGAAGAAGAAGAAGAAGAAGAAGAAGAGTGACAGGACGGTTAAGACGTTCACCTGCCTAACAATTAGACTGTCAGGTTCTGGCTTCAATTTCCAAACTTGTCTTTTCTTCCCGGGTTGACGAAAATGCCGAACTAAATATCAGTTTTTAGGATGAGACTATAAACCGAGGCCCCGAGTGTGACTGCATGCAGAACATCTTGTGCACGCGTTAAAAACCTGTTCAGCCTTTGGGAACAGCAGGCCATTTCATGCCGGTAGGAATGGATGACAACAAGTTCGAAAACGCATGCACGCACTCACGCATGCACACATACATACAACACGCATGCACGCACGCACGGATGCGTGCTCGCACGTACTCGGGTAAGAATGCATGCATGATCAAACACATGCATGTGTGTGTGTGTGTGCGTGCGCGCGCGCGCGTGTGCGTGTGCACATTTACACTCATATACACACTCACAAATACGCACACATACATACTCGCAAACACTCACATATACATACATATGAAGCGCGCGTGCGCGCGACGCGCACGCACGCACACACACACACGCGATTGCACGGATGCACACATGTATTTGATTCACACACACAAAACCACTCACACACACACACACACACACACACACACACACACAACACACACACACACACACACACACACACACACACAGAAACGCACACAGTAATGTATGTTTTATGTACATTTCTTATAATATATGTTTGTGTGTGTGTGTGTGGTGTGTGTGTGTGTGTGTGTGTGTGTGTGTGTGTGTGTGTGTGTTTGTTGTCATTGTTGTTTCGATTTTACGTCTGTTTACTGTAAGTGATATCAGACGATATGTGTGTGTGTGTGTGACTGGGTCAGGTGGGTGGGCATAGGTGGATCTCGCAAGCGGGGGGCATCATGCTTGGCTCGCACAGGCGAGTTCCTGGCTGGCCCGTCCTGGGAGCCACTGCGCCCTCCTCTACTGGTAAAATGTAGCCCAGTACTACCTGTCGCATTCGGGTGGATGGGACTCGTTAGCCCAGTAAGGCAACTCACCTAGGAGAAGGAAAACTCTGACCCCAAACCTCCACAGCCTTGTGGATTGCCCATTGGGGAGAAAGGCTTCGGGAGTAAACCCTGAGGAAAAATCCGGAGATGGAGTCCCGAATGTGGTCCGCTTCTGACTTCAGTAACGTTCCGGCAACTCCTGCGACACTGCTGATGCCAAACTGTATCAGCTTCTGCTGTTCCTTTGGATCCATCATCAGTGTGGAGAGGGGGGACATGCTATCTGGGCAACAGCTCGTCCTCCATACTATCCTGCCCAGGCTCACGTCCTGGAGAGGTCACTCCAGTCTCGCCTCACAGCGTGGACACATCACGGGAAGCAGCAGTAACCGGTTATAAGCTGCAATGCTCGACTGGCGTAGAGCGTGGCGCCAGGGGTTGCTTCCGACGGTGGGAGAAATCCTAGGATTTCACTAGACAGCTACCGCCCGCCTCAAGCTGGGCAGCCCCCAGCCAATAAGGTGTTGTCCCGCCACAGTCTGCCTTCCTCAATGGGTGCTTGGGGATTAGGATCAAACCGACAAGCAGATTGTAAAGACTCGCACCAGGCAAAAATACAAGAAACATGAGAAACAGGTGCCCAGTCCTAAAACTGGGAAGCTTTGGAACGTCCGAACATTGTCATCCGGACTGTCCCAAGACCTCCAAGGCATCAGTGCTGCAAGAAAGTCAGCCGTCATCAACAACGAGCTGCTGAGACTGAGGGTGGACATAGCTGCTCTGCAAGAGACCCGCCTTGCAGACACTGAACCCTCAAGGAGAAAGACTTTATTTTCTTCTAGCACGGGAAGAGCGCGGAGGATCGAAGAGAGCATGGAGTGGGATTTGCTGTCAGGAACATCCTACTGAAGATGGTTGAACCAGGAGACAAGGGATCCGAACGCCTGATGACAGTCCGTCTCCATACCTCCGAGGGCTTTGTCACTCTTGTCAGCGCCTACGCTCCCACCCTTACATCCACTGCAGAAGCAAAGGACGAGTTCTATGCCAACATCAGCAACCTCATCAAGAAAATACCCCCCAAGAAACATGTCATGATCCTGGGAGACTTTAATGCTCGAGTGGGTGCCGATCATGACGCATGGCCTTCATGCCTTGGACACTTTGGAGTTGGCAAGATTAACGAAAATGGGCAGCGCCTGCTGGAGTTCTGCTCCTACAACGGCCTCTGCGTGACCAACTCCTACTTCCAGACCAAGCCACAACACAAGGTGTCATGGCGCCATCCCCGCTCAAAGCATTGGCATCAGCTGGATATGATCCTGATCCGACGTACCAACATCAAGTCTGTGCTCATCACCCGCACATACCACAGTGCAGACTGTGACACTGACCACTCTCTCGTCTGCTGCAAGATCAGGCTTCATCCAAAGAAACTCCAGAGCTTCAAACAGAAAGGCAAACCTCGCATCAATACCACCAGCATGCATCTTCCAGAGAAAGTCGAAGAATTTGCCAAGTCTCTCAAAGAAGCTCTGTCTGATGAACACCAGTACTGCTCAGCCTCTAAGAAATAGAACCACCTCCAGGAAGCCATTCAGAAAACAGCCTTTGCAACCTTTGGGAAAAAGATCTCCAAGAACAATGACTGGTTTGATGCCAAGTCTAGCGAGCTGTCCCCCGTCATTGACGCAAAGCGTGCTGCCCTTGCCGAATACAAGCGCTCCCCTAGTGAGAAATCCCTGCAAGCACTCAGAGCAGCCAGAAACAAAGTACAACAGACTGCCAGACGTTGTGCCAACGAATACTGGCAACAGCTCAGTGCCTGCATCCAGTCTGCAGCTGCCTCAGGCAACATCAGAGGAATGTACGAAGGCATCAAGACAGCTCTAGGGCCAACACAGAGCAAAACCGCCCCACTCAAGACCTCCAATGGGGAGGTGATCACAGACAAGAGCAGACAGATGGACAGGTGGGTGGAGCATTACTCTGAGCTCTACTCTAGAGAGAACACAGTCTCCAACTCAGCCCTCGATGCCATTCAGCCTCTGCCCATCATGGAGGAACTAGATACTGAACCAACCCTTGCGCCCGCAAAGCAATTGACAGGTTAGCTAGCGGCAAAGCACCTGGCACTGATGGCATTCCACCCGACCTCATCAAAAGCTGTAAAGACACCTTACTACAGCCCCTTCACGACGTCCTATGCCAGTGTTGGAGGGAGGGAGCTGTGCCGCAAGACATGAGAGATGCCAAGATCGTCACTCTCTACAAGAATAAAGGCGACAGGAGTGATTGTAACATCATCATGGCTTGGCTTCGCGAACGAAGATTAAGGGCACTGTCCACGTCTGGTGCAGGCTCGCTGGTGGCTGTTCAGTCCAATGCGTGACAAACAAACCCGGCCGCAGCGGCTGCAGGGGAAAGTCGATTCTGGGGTTGATGTAGAGGGGACGCGGTTCTTCCTCCTCATTCGCCTCTCCTCAAGGGCCGCTCTGCGATTGTCCTCAAAGGAGGAGACCGACTGATGCACAGTGTGTCGCCAGGCCTGCCGGTCAGCAGCAAGGACTGACCACTGGTTATGGTCTATGAGGCAGGCTGACAGAGATTTCTCCAGAGAGTCTTTAAATCTCTTCTTTGGTGCGCCTCTGTAGCGGTGTCCGGTGGAAAGTTCGTCGTAGAGAACCATCTTCGGTAGGCGATGGTCCTCCATTCTAGAGACATGCCCTGCCCATCGTAGCTGCGTTTTCAGCAACATGGCCTCAATGCTGGTGATCCCTGCTTGCTCCAGCACCTCAGCATTCGTGGTGAAGTCGCTGCAGTGGATGTCGAGGATGGAGCGGAGACAGCGTTGGTGGAAGCGTTCCAGAATTCGCAGGTGGTGTCTGTATGTGACCCATGACTCAGAGCCGTACAGGAGGGTGGTCAGTACCACGACTCTGTAGACACTGATCTTGGTGTCTTTCTTCAGATGTTTGTTTTTTCCAGACACGGTGGTAGAGTCTGCCGAAAGCACTGTTTGCCTTTGCCAGTCTGTTGTCTACATCTTTATCAATCTTTGCGTCAGAGGAGATTGTGCATCCCAGGTAGGTAAACTGCTGGACTGTCTTCAGTTCTGTCTCACCATTGTAATGTGAGGTGGGTGGTACGCTACCTGAGGTGCGGGCTGGTAGAGAATCTCTGTCTTCTTCAGGCTGACTTCGAGTCCGAAGAGCTGGGCTGCCTCTGCAAAACAGGATGTTACATGCTGCAGGGCGGTTTCTGTGTGGGCTACAAGGGCAGCATCATCAGCAAAAAGTAGCTCTCGAATTTGTTGCTCCAGGGTTTTGGTGTGGGCCTGAAGACGCCGCAGGTTGAATAGGCTGCCATCTGTGCGGTAGCGTATGAAAACTCCGTCTTCGTCATCAAGATCTTCTGTGGCCTGCTGAAGCATCATGCTGAAGAAGATAGTGAAGAGGGTAGGTGCAAGAACGCAGCCCTGCTTCACCCCGTTTGTGATTGGGAAAGGCTCTGAGAGGTCGTTGCTGTTTCTGACTGGCCACGCTGGTCTTCATGTAGCTGGATCACCATGTTGAGAAACTTTGGGGGACAGCCAAGACGCTCCATGATCTGCCACAGGCCCTTCCTGCTCACAGTGTCAAATGCCTTGGTTAAATCAACGAAGGTGATGTACAGTCCCTTGTTCTGTTCGCGGCACTTTTCTTGAAGTTGTCTGAGCACGAAGACCATGTCAGTGGTACCCCTGTTAGCTCTGAAGCCGCACTGGCTCTCAGGGAGGTTTTGTTCTGCAACAGCAGGTACTAGTCTGTTGAGGAGAACTCTTGCAAGGATTTTGCCAGCGATGGAGAGAAGAGTTATCCCCCTGTAGTTGGAGCAATCTGATTTTTCCCCTTTGTTTTTGTAAAGGGTGATTATGATTGCATCACGAAGGTTTTGTGGTAGCTTTCCCTGCTCCCAGCAGCAAACAAAAAATTCATGGAGCTTGAAGTGCAGTGTTTGCCCCCCGTTTTTTCCATAATTCTGGTGGAATACCGTCGACGCCTGCAGCCTTCCCACTCTTCAGTTGTTCTATGGCTTTAGTTACCTCTTCCAGGGTTGGGGCTTCGTCCAGTTCTTCTTTCACTGGTTGCTGTGGGATCTGTTGGATCACTGTGTCATCAACAGTGCGATCAGCGCTGAAGAGGGTTTGAAAGTGTTCAGCCCAGCGGTTCAATATGGACATCTTATCTGTGAGGAGTGCCTGGCCGTCAGTGCTGCGCAAAGGACTCAACACTTGGTGAGAGGGTCCATAGACTGCCTTCAAAGCTTCGTAGAAGCCTCTGTAGTCACCTGTGTCAGCGCAGAGCTGAGTTTTCTGGGCGAGGTTAGTCCACCACTCATTTTGGATAACTCTAAGCTGGCGCTGGAGGTTGCTGCATGTAAGACGAAAGGCAGCTTTCTTTGCTGGACAAGATGGTTGTGCAAGGTGAGCCTGGTGGGCACTTCTCTTCTTCGCCAGCAGATCTTGTATTTCTTGGTCATTTTCGTCGAACCAGTCCTTGTTCTTTTTAGTGGAAAAGCCCAAGACCTCTGCAGAGGTCTGCAGGATGGCAGTTTTTAGGCGGGTCCAGAGCGTTTCTGGACAGGGGTCAGAGGGGCAGTCCTCGACTTCCAGCTTTGACTGGAGGTTGGACTGTAGCTCAGCTTTCACTTCAGCGGACTTGAGGCTGCCAACCTGGAGTTTCTTTCTGGGGGGACCTCCTCGTTTTGACTTTGGCTTGATGTGAAGGCTGAAGTTGCATCGCACGAGGCGGTGGTCTGTGTGGCATTCTGCACTGGGCATCACTCTGGTGTGCAAGACATCACTTTGGTCTTTCTGGCGCACTAAGACGTAGTCTATGAGGTGCAAATGTTTGGACCGAGGATGCATCCAGGTTGTTTTTAGACTTCCTTCTGCTGGAAGATTGTGTTAGTGATGATTAACTGCAGTTCAGTGCAGAACTCTAGCAGGAGACACCCGTTGTCATTGCAATTCCCAACTCCATGTTTCCACAGAACTCCCTTCCAGGCTTCTGAATCTCGGCCAACTCTAGCATTGAAATCCCCAAGGATAATGACCTTGTCATCTGCAGGGGTATTTCTTACCAGGCTGCGCAGGTCACAGTAGAATTTGTTCTTGTCTGCAGGGTCTGCTTGAAGAGTCGGGGAATACACACTGAAGAGAGTGATGTGCTGCTTGTTCTCCAGTGGCAGACGCTTGGAGATGATACGGTCTGAATGACCTGTTGGTAAGTTCTCCAGCTTTGAGGCAATGGTGTTCTTGATCATGAAGCCTACACCTGAAAGGCGTCGTTCGGATTGGGGCTTGCCTGACCAGTATAAGGTGTAACCGGCGCCGTGTTCTTTGAGACTACCTTCATCTGGGAAGCGGACTTCACTAAGAGCCGCGATGTCGATATTTAGTCGCGAGAGTTCGTGTGCAACTAAAGCAGAGCGTCGTTCAGGACGGTTGCTATCTACTGTATCTAGCATGGTTCTGATGTTCCAACATGCCAGTTTGAGACCTGTCACACCTTTGGAGGCAGGTGTGGTGCCACTTGACTTTGACTTTGTTGTTGCTCGACCGCTTGGAAAGATGCCTGTTGACCGTGGCTAGCCAACTTGGTGGTATGAGGATGAGCTTTCGTTAGGCCACCTTTTCTAGGCCCCTCTCCGTGTGGAGCAAGCAGTGCTATCCCTAAAGAGGGCTGCTTGGTCGTTCAGGGTGCTGCCGGGTGATGTTGTCATCCTCAGGTCAACAATCAGACGACCCATACTCCTGAATCGCCTGCATGCAGGATTGGAACTGTGGCTTCCAGTGACATCTTTCACCTGCCGCATTCGCCCCTTTCCCATCGCTACAGGGCTTGGGGATAGTAGGAAAAAGGGAGGATGAGGGGGGGACGTGGACTTGTCCTTGGGCCTGCGCATAGGAATTTTAAGGTGAGAGACAGTGCGGGCAGTACCGTTCCCACCCTTTAAACTCGCGGTTCATCTGCCATGGCCCAGCAAGCTGGGACGGTGACAGCGAGGTCCTCGGGTCGTAGGCAGATTTACAACTGGTGGTTGAAGGCTCAGCCAGCCATATATTAGGGATACACCAGCCCTCAGTTCTTTAGGCCTGCAAGCAGGGTATTTTAGTCTTCGCTATTTGCCCATAGCTGGGAGGCTGGTTCATGGGCACCAGGGCGTATCCACACGACGGTGGGCCATGCGTGCCGCACGTAAGGGGGCCAGCTTTCCTCCCGGACCCAGTTATACCGCCAGGTACTCGGTCGCGCCATGACGTAGCAAGCTCAGTGAGAACAGGGGGCACCACGGGAAGGTGTTGCTACGGGCACAGTAATGTAGGAGAGGCCATTGCAAGTGACCACCTGCCCGTTACCAGGCAGGGGCCCCCTCGGCGATCACTACACCTGGAAAGGAGAGGCTGTTTTGCGCATTCACTTTCCTTAGGGAGAGCGGGACGTTGTAGCACCAGACCTCAACCCTGCCACAGGGGGTACAGTATCAAATACCCATACAACTACAGAGGCATGTAACAACTACAGAGGCATATCTCTCCCGAGCATCGTAGGAAAACTCTTTGCTCGTGTCATGCTTGGGCGCCTCCAGAAAATTGCTGAGCGTGTCTACCCCGAGTCACAATGCGGCTTCCGAGCTGAACGCTCCACGGTGGACATGATATTCTCCCTACGCCAGCTTCAGGAGAAATGCAGAGAACAACACAAACCCCTCTACATAGCCTTCATAGACCTGACCAAGGCCTTTGACCTAGTCAGCAGGGAAGGGCTATTCAACATCCTTCCAAAAATCGGTTGCCCCCCAAAACTCCACAGTCTCATCAGATCCTTTCATGATGACATGAAGGCAACAATCCAGTATGAGGGCAGCATGTCCAACCCATTTGACATCAAGAGTGGAGTCAAGCAAGGCTGTGTCCTTGCTCCCACCCTCTTTGGCATCTTCTTTGCCCTGCTCCTAAAGCACGCTTTTGGAACTGCAACAGAGGGTGTATATCTACGCACCAGATCCAGCGGTCGACTATTCAACCTGGCTCGGTTGAAAGCAAAAACAAAAGTGATGGAGAAAACAATTAGGGACATGCTTTTTGCTGATGATGATGCTGTCACTTCTCACACTGAGCAAGAACTCCAATGCCTCATGGATAGGTTTTTCCCAGGCCTGCAAAGACGTCGACCTGACAATCAGCCTGAAAAAGACCAGTGTGCTGAGCCAGGACGTGGTAACTACACCAGCCATCTACATCGATGACTACCAGCTCGATGTCGTACACCAGTTCACATACCTGGGATCCACCATCAGTGACAACCTATCCCTTGATGCCGAGATCAACAAGCGCATCAGCAAGGCTACTACGACCTTAGGACGCCTCACTACCAGTGTCTGGGAGAACCCAAAGCTGACAATTTCCACCAAGATGGCAGTGTACAACGCCTGCATCGTCAGCACTCTCCTATACGGCAGTGGAACATGGAAAACATACACCAAACAGGAGCGCAAACTGAACAGCTTCCACCTGCGCTCTCTCAGTCGCATCCTCGGCATCCACTGGAGTGACAAAGTTACCAACGCTCAGGTCCTCGAGGTTGCAGGTCTTCCCACCATATACACACTCCTCAGACAACGCAGACTCAGATGGCTCGGTCACGTGCGAAGGATGGAGGATGGACGCATTCCTAAAGATCTCCTCTATGGTGAACTTGCCTCCGGCAAGAGAAGCATTGGCCGCCCCCAACTGCGCTACAAAGACGTCTGCAAGCGTGACATGAAAGCCCTGGACATCAACCTAGAGAACTGGGAGGAGGTAGCGGCTGACCGCAGCAAATGAAGCAGTGTTCTCCACAAACAGCTGAAGTGTGGTTAAGAAAAGATCCACACCGCAGCAAACGAAAAGAGAGCCAAGCGGAAGGAATGTGCTCCAGCCACCTCAACAACCCACATCTGCATCAGATGCAACAGAGACTGCCACTCCCGCATCGGACTGACCAGTCCACAGCCGGCGTTGTCGCTGAACAAATGACCTTTCTTTTGGCGCGAATTCAATGGTCGACACCGACTGACGGAGGCCTACACATCAGACGATGGGAAGGGGAAAATGGGTGTTTAGTTGATACATATGCAAGAAATCACTTACAGTAAAGGTAATGGTGTTTCCATAACCAAATGTTATTGTTGAGAAGTGAGGTGTCGGAGACCACATCTTTCCAAGGGCCCAGTATATTGAGGGTAGTGCCCATCTCCTCTCCTTCACTGCTTTACCTTCCCAGACCCTAAAGAGGACAGGTACCCATTTACAACTGGGTGAACTGGGGGACTGTACTGATGCCTAAGGCGCACAAACGGTCACCCATCCATTTGGTAGCCACGCTCAATGCTGCTAGCTAAACTTTAGCTTGGGGAAAGCGAGTGCTCTGACCACCGAGCTATCTCGTCCCAAAAAGAAAATTCTCATACGCAAGGAATAACATTTTACAGCACACAGAAAAGGGTTGAAAACGGACAACACCACTACAAATAAAAAACAAACCAAAAATGCTTCGTAAATAATGTCATGATTTATAGTTATTATCCAACAGGAAAGTTCAATTAAACTTTACACAAGCGTGCATGCATTTACGTGTGTGCGTGCATTTCCGCGCGCGCGCGCGTGTGTGTCTATGAATGTGTCTGTGCATGTGTGTGTGTGTGTGTGTGTGTGTGTGTGTGTGTGTGTGTAATTACATATATATATATATATGTATATATATATATATAACACACACACACACACACACACACACACATATATATATATATATATATATATATATATATATATATATATATATATATATATATATATTATGTGTGTGTGTGTGTGTGTGTGTGTGTGTGTGTGTGTGTGTGTGTGTGTGTGTGTGTGTGTGTGCATCTTCAGTTTAACGTCTATTTACATTTAGTGATTTTAGACAATGTGTGTGTGTGTGGTGTGTGTGTGTGTGTGTGTGTGTGTGTGTGTGTGTGTGTGTGTGTAGTCTGTGTATATGCGTGTGTGTGTAAGGAGATACTACAGTATTATGTTTTAATGTGTGTTTATTTTCATTGACAGGAAACATAGTAAACATATCCAGCATATCAGCTTTTGAGACGGTAAGTAGTCGAATGAACACACACACATACAACACAACCACACGCACACAACACAACCAGACGTCCAATGAACACACACACACACACACACACACACACACACACACACACACACACACACACACACACACACACACACACACACACACAGAGGATGGACGCATGCTGGGTATGTTCCTATCACCAAGGCTGCCTACCTGCAATGGCTGGTTCCTGGTCTGCATCTGCCATCAGCTTTTATTAGATTCTGGTTTTCACTTTGTCATTAGTGATGTGATCTGATCCCTGTATGAGATACTAAGCAATTTGCAAAAGCATCTCAGTAATCCCTGTATGATATATTTGTATTTGTATTTTATACCACTTTATGTCACAGCAGATTGAAATTCGGGCTGCTTTCCCTGGGGAGAGCGCGTCACCACAAGTGCAGCGCCTACCCATTTTTTTTTCTTTTTCTTGCATGCAGCAGTATTTGTTTCCCTATCAGAGTGGCTTTTTTCTACAGAATTTTGCCAGGGTCAACCCCCTTGTTGCCGTGGGTTCTTTTAGGTGGGCTAGATAGTGATGTGTAACACATGGGACCTCGATTTATTGTCTCATCCAAAAGACTAGCGCCCAGACCACCACTCAGGGTCTAATGGATGGGGGAAAAGTTTTGGGCCCAAACGGGAACCACTGTACACCCTGACCCAGACTTTTTGCTTTCTAGGCGAGGGCGTTACCGCCTAGGCCACCAAATACCAAGCAGTTTGCCAAAGCCTCTCTCTCATCTTATCTCATCTCCTACTTTGTGTAAGCCTATGCAGGTGTGTAAATATTGCTACCCGCTTAATGTCTGTGACAGTGTGCTGCAGTGGTCTGTCTGTCTGTCTGTCTGTCTGTCTAGGCTTTAGGTGGGGGGGTTTACGGGTTGAGTAAAGCGGCACTGGACTTCTTCACCAAGCAGTTAGCCCTCGGTGAGTCTGTTTGTCTGTATGAATGCAGGGAAAAAAAAGAAGGAAGGAAGGTTGGAAGTGTAGCAGGATGCTAATGTTTGATCTGTGGTGATTCTGTACCACTTCTCGGCATAGATAGAATGGTGAGGTAGTGGAATTGTGGCCTCTGGAATGAGGCTGCATGAATACTGCTTTTACCCCTACGGGCAAAGTGTATGCCACGGACAGCCCCCCCCCCCCCCCCTCCCGTAAGGATACAGAACGTTGCACAATTCGCAGTGTGGATCTAAATTTAGATCCACAACGCTGAAATTGGCAGCTCCAATCGCATGGGAAGTAATCAAATTAACACCCCATCATATAAGGAAGAAAGAAAGGAAGAGTGGAAGGAAGAAAGGAAGGGCGGAAGGAAGACAGGAAGGAAGGAAAGAAGAAAGAAAGGAAGGACAGGGAAGGAAAAAGGAATGAAAGAAAGAAAAGAGGGGGGAGGAGGAAGAGAAGGAGGAAAGAAAGAAAGACAGGATGGAAGGAAGGAAGAAAGAAGGAAGGATGGCGAGGAAGAAGGAAATGAAGAAAGAATAGAATGAAAAAATAAAAAAATAAAGAAAGAATGGAATAAAGACAGAAAAAAAGAAAGGAGGTATAATAGAAAAAAAGAGGAAGAACTTTAGGACGGAAGGAAAAATAAAGAAGGATGAAAGAAAGAAAGAAAGAAACAAACAAACAAAAAAAGAATAGAAGAAAATGAAAGAAGGAAGAAAGAAAGAAAGAAAGAAAGAAAGAAAGAAAAGGAAAGAAGGAAGACAGAAAGGATGAAAGGAAGAAAGACAGATAGAAGAGAGAAAGAAAGGGCAGAAGAAAAGGAAGGAATGCAGAAAGGAGTAAAAAGAAGAGAGGAGCAGCAAAGGAAGAAAAGAGGCAACAAAAATAGAGGAATCAATTCAAGGTAAAAAAAAAAAAAAATATATATATATATATATATATATATATATATATATATATATATATATATATATATATATATATATATATGTACCCTCTGAAGTTGGAGTATGGCTGCCTATATAACGAAGTAATCAAAAAAGCAACAACAACACAAGAAAAGCAAACAAACAGGCAGATGTCTCATACAGGCTACAGGCAGATACAGGCAGATGTCTCGTCCAATGTGTACTTACAGTCTCACAATGATTCCCAGGTGGGATATGTGAAGAAGAGTACATATTCTGTTTATGTTGTTGTTTTTGTTGTTGTTGTTGCTGCTAATGCTGCTGCTGCTGCTGCTGCTGTTGCTGCTGCTGCTGCTGCTGCTGCTGCTGCTGTCATAACTGCGAAAGAAAATACTCATGCTTTCATGTTAAAGATTTTTTTTATTTTTCTTTTAAACAGAACTGGCACCGAAAGGTGTGCGAGTGAATTCTGTCAAGTAAGTTCTCTCTCTCTCTCTCTCTCTCTCTCTCTCTCTCTCTCTCTCTCTCTCTCTCTCTCTCTCTCTCTCTCTCTCTCTCTCTCTCTCTCTCTCTCTCTCTCTCTGATTTCGAGTTCCAAGTTTTCTCTCTCTCTCTCTCTCTCTCCTCTCTCTCTCTCTCTCTCTCTCTCTCTCTCTCTCTCTCTCTCTCTCTCTCTCTCTCTCTCTCTCTCTCTCTCTCCTCTCGGGGCGTGAACTGGAGTGTCATACGTGCACAACGGGCTTTGACACCTCTGCACTTATTTCAAAAGTACCAGGGACTGCTGCAGTACTGCAAGTCGATACTCTGCCAGGATTCCAATAACGAACCATGCCTTCGGCACCGTTGGTCTTCAGGGGGGCTTGTGGCTGCTTTTACCCGATATTCCTGGCCTTCATGTCACGTAGGGCGAAGGAAAAAGCAGCTATGAGAATCGCCATGCTGTCACCGCGTCGCCGACTGGACGGTGTAACCCTTGGGTTACTCCTTACCCTGTTATTTTGGGGTGGGACACTTCTTCGGTGCGGAGATGTGGAGAGGAACCCTGGGCCTGTGCCTCCACGACCTGAAGCCCTGAAGCAGAGCGTGCTGACCAGCGGCGGACGGAGGAGCAGCATGGCCAAGACACGCAGCGCTTCGGACAGTGGCCGTCCATCAGCCTCTCCCCCACCTTCTGCCCAGGATGCTTCTTCCTTTGAAGAACTCAAGGACATGCTGAGGACCATGGACAGTACCATGAATGCCAGGTTTGGTAAGGTGGAGCAAGGCCTTCAGGACCTAAATGATAAGTTTTCAGTCCTCAGGGAGGAGGTGATGGGTCTGCGGGAGGAGGTGAGTGTGCTGCGTGACCAGAATAGCGAGCTGACAAAGACAAACACGGAACTGATGAACAGGATTGACATGCTGGAGAAAAAGACTGACGATTTGGAAGGAAGATCAAAATGTAACAATTTGATTTTCTATGGCATTGACCGTAAGTCAGGTGAAGCAAAAGAAGACTGTGAAGGAATTATTCAAGACTTACTGACTGACAAACTGGACATGACTCAGAACGTTGACTTTGACAGAGTACATCGACTTGGTAACAAACCAGATGCCCCAATAATTGCCAAATGCACTTTCTATAAGGACAAGCTGCTAATCCTCAGAGAGAAAAGGAGGTTGAAGGGCAGTAATGTCTTTGTCGGTGAGGATTTTTCCTCCCGTGTGCGAGAAATAAGGCAAAAGCTATCCCCCCATCTGAAGAAGGCAAGAAGCAATGGTCAGAAAGCCTTTATGGTTTTTGATCATCTTGTCATTGAAAACAAAAAGTTCTTCCTGGATGATCTTGGTCAGCTGAGAGGACCAAGCTAGGAAAATGGCCGGCCCTTTGTTTCGTGCCATTTTTGTCCAGGGGACCCAGATACAGATGAGAAGGGTAGCAAACAATTTGCAACACCGCTTAAGCAACAGTTTGTAAATACTGCACGTGCTCACAAGCCTATTGCCCAGTGTCACAGGCATGGGTTGGCAGATGATGTTGAGCACGTGAAAATCACGAGGGCAAAGCATGTTGACAAAGCTGACAAGGAGTTTGTGTCATGTGGAAATGAAAGTGTGTTGTCAGTTGTTGATGAAAGGAATGAGAATGAAAGTGTGATGTCAGTTGTTGATGAAAGGAATGAGAATGAAAGTGTGATGTCAGTTGTTGATGAAATAAATGAGAATGAAAGTGTGATGTCAGTTGTTGATGAAAGGAATGAGAATGAAAGTGTGATGTCAGTTGTTGATGAAATAAATGAGAATGAAAATGTGATGTCAGATGTTGATGAAAGGAATGAGAATGAAAGTGTGATGTCAGTTGTTGATGAAATAAATGAGAAGGAAAGTGTGATGTCAGTTGTTGATGAAAGGAATGAGAATGAAAGTGTGTTGTCAGTTGTTGATGGAGTGTGTGGGTGTGAGGGTGTGTTGTCAGTTGATCAAAGTGTTCAGATGAGTTTTGATGACCCACGCACTATTGAAAATAAGCCTTCTTTTTCTTTTATGTCATGGAATGTAAATGGTTTGTTTTCCAAAATGAGAGATAATGATTTTGTCTCTTTTGTCTGCAGTTTTGATTTTGTGTGTTTAGTTGATTCCTTTATGGATACAGTCGATTGCAATATTTTTCATGGTTATGATGTTTACTGCAAACCTGCCATAAAATTTTCCAAACAAGGAAGACGTTCTGGTGGCATAGTGTGTTTAATAAAAAGTTGTTTTAGTTCATATGTGAAGATGGTTGATACAAAGTATGTTAATATATGTGTGTTTCATATGGATAGAAAACTTTTTGGGACACTGAAAGATGTGTTTTATGTTTGTACATATGTTCCACCTGAGGGATCTCCTTTCTATACACACTTTGATCTGGACAATGGAATTCATGAACTTGAAGAATGTTTAACTGATATTTTGTTACAAGATGATGTATATGTGATTCTTTGTGGTGACTTGAATGGCAGAACATCAAACATTTCTTTGAACTCTTCTGGTAATTTAGGTTTAGACATTCAAAGGCAGTCTCTTAGTGCTAGTCGTTGTTCAGAAGATAATTGCTTGAACACTTATGGAAAAAATGCTTTTGAATATGTGTACCGCTCTAGATTTATGTATTCTAAATGGTGTATGTAATGGCGACCTTGAAGGTCGCTACACATACATCTCTGATTTTGGAAGCAGCGTAAATGATTATTTTATATTTTCAAGTGAGCTTTTTTCCCTTGTGTATGATACATGTAAAATGTGTATTGTTGAACGGATCGATTCTGATCATATGCCATTAACATGCAGTGTGGTTTTTCCTAATGAAAATGTATATTGTAGAGATATAGCAGCAGATGATCAGATATTAGAAAAGTTAGTATGGAATAATGAAAATGCTGAACTCTTTAGCGAGCTTCTGAATACAGAACAGTCTCAAACAAGAATTAGTAGTGCTATTGATTTAATTGATGTTGATGTAAACAGTGCACTTGAGGTATTTAATAAATGTATGCAAGAATGTGCAGAGTGTATGAAGATGTCTGTTCATGTTAATAGAAATAATAGTAAACAATGCAATGACTGGTTTGATCAGGAATGTAGAATTAATAGGAAGAATGTCAGGAGAATGTTACGTAAATATCGCCAAACCAAAAATGTTAAAGATCGTCACGAATATAGAAAATGTAGACGTGAGTATAAAAATTTATTGGATAGAAAACGAAAACAGTATAATCAGGCGTTATTATCTAATCTTGTTAACGCAATTCGAGATCAAAGAGAGTTTTGGAGTAATGTTAAAAAAGCGTCTTTTAAAAGAAAGCAACCTAGAAATGAAATAAGTCTTGATGTTTGGTTTCACCATTTTCAAACCCTTTTAGAAAAGGAGACAACCACTGAAAACTTACTCGTAGATATTGAAAGTGATGGGGACGATGACTACATCAATCGTCCAATTTCCAGAGAAGAAGTCCTTTGTGCACTGAGAAAGTTAAAATCTGGTAAAGCTCCTGGGCCTGATGGCATTATCAGTGAAATATATAAGAATTCAAATGATCAGGTTGTACTGTTTTTTGTGGCTTTTTTCAATGCTTTATTTGATAGGGGCATCTATCCTCAGAGCTGGACTGAATCCATTGTTTTACCTCTGTTTAAAAAGGGTGATCTTAATAATCCAAATAATTACCGTGGTATATCTTTGAGTAACATAAGTAGCAAATTGTTTAGTACTATCATAAATGGTAGGATACAGGAATGGGTAGAATATAATAACATCACTGGTGATCATCAGGCGGGTTTTAAAAAAGGCTATTCCACTGTTGACCATATGTTTGCACTTCTCGCATTGGTACAAAAACAATTTTCCTTGAATAGAAAACTCTATGTAGCTTTCATTGATTTTGAAAAAGCGTTCGATACTGTTAATAGACATCTGTTATGGCCTATATTGTTGAAAAATGGAGTCAAAGGTAAATTATATAAATGTATACAAAGCATGTATGACACTGTGAAATGTAGAGTTAGAAGTGGTGCACAACTGACAGACTGTATTAATTGTACAACCGGGGTAAAGCAAGGTGATGTATGTAGCCCTGTACTATTTTCCCTTTTTATCAATGAACTTGCTGTGAATGTTATTGCTAATGGTAGACATGGTGCCACAATTTCTTATGATGATTTGGAATTGTTTATTCTTTTGCTGGCAGATGACGTTGTATTGTTATCGGAAACTGTTATTGGTTTACAGACCCAACTGAATAACTTGCAGCGTGCTGCCTCTTCTCTTCAGCTTAAAGTAAATATGACTAAAAGTAATATCATTGTGTTCAGGAAAGGAGGTTACTTGAGTGTGAGAGAAAGATGGGTGTATGGTGATACTATTATGCCAGTTGTCAATGTTTATAAGTATTTAGGAATTCATTTTAGCACGCGTTTAAGCTTTGTTTCTGCTTGTAAAAATCTCTCACATAAGGCAAAACATGCATTGATATGTATCATGAAACGGCTATCTTCTTTACAAAATACATCTTTAAAGTTATTCCTAAAATTATTTGATGCTCAGATTCAACCTATTGCACAGTATGGATCTGAACTATGGGGTTTAAGTAATGCAGCTAGTCAGTGTGAGTCCTTGCATTTGTATGCTTTGAAAAGATTTTTATGTGTCGAAAGGCGTACTCCTAATGATTTTGTCTATGGGGAAACGAATAGATATCCAATTTACATAAATTCGGCTATTCAAACCATACGTTATTGGCTTAGACTTTTACAAATGGACGAAGCAAGAATTCCTTTAAGGGCTTACAAAATGTTGTACGAATTAGATATTAGAGGAAAAAATAACTGGGTTACTGATGTGCGTGTCTGTCTATGTAAACATGGATTTGGTGATGTTTGGCTGAATCAAGGTGTTGGTAGTGTAAGCAGTTTTGTTCATGTTTTACGTCAACGTTTGATTGATAGTAGATGGCAAGATTGGGATGATCACATTCAAAGTAGTGAACGATTTAGTCTGTACAGAACTTTTTCCAGTTCACATGAATTGAAATTATATTTGACTCTTGATATGGATTTACACTTGAAATATGTAATGACTAGATTTAGATTAGGTGTGTCTGATTTGACAACGCATTACTTTAGATATAAAGACTTTAACGATAGTGATTTGATTTGTCCATTATGCAAAACAGATAGGGAAGATGAAGTTCACTTTGTACTATGCTGTCCAGTTTATCAGGATATTAGACAGAGATATATATTGCCAAAATATTACTTACAACCATGTGTTTTCAAACTAAGTTTACTTATGTCATCTGTTCGACACAAGGATGTATGGAATTTGTCTCTTTTTCTGTTAAAGGCGTTTAGGTTGAGGGAAATCGCCACATCATAGTCATGATTCTTGTCACAAACCTATTATAACCAAATTATTGTGTTTCGTTTATGTGATATTTATCGTTTTTTCATGTGTATGTTTTGTTCACTATCCCCTTCATGAGGGGCTATGGCCTAATGAATAAAACATCCGAATCCGAATCCGAATCCGAATCTCTCTCTCTCTCTCTCTCTCTCTGATTTCGAGTTCCAAGTTCTCTCTCTCTCTCTCCTCTCCTCTCCTCTCTCTCTCTCTCTCTCTCTCTCTCTCTCTCTCTCTCCTCTCTCTCTCCTCTCTCTCTCTCTCCTCTCTCTCTCTCTCCTCTCTCTGTCTCTCTCTGTCTGTCTCTCTCTGTCTGTCTCTCTCTCTCTCTCTCTCTCTCTCTCTCTCCTCTCTCTCTCTCTCTCTCCTCTCTCCCTCTCTCTCTGTTCGCGTGCGAGTGCGTGTGTGCGTGCGTGCGTGCGTGCGTGCGCGCGCGCGCGCGCGCGCGCGCGCGTGTGTGTGTGTGTGTGTGTGTGTGTGTGTGTGTGTGTGTGTGTGTTGTTGTTGCTGCTGCTGTTGTTGTTGTTGTTGTGTTCTTTTATTTCGAGGATAAAAGAA
>JASPKP010000220.1:52500-61782 GCA_030674155.1 Stramonita haemastoma
GTCCCGTGACGCCCATAGGAAGAATAGGGAGAGCGGAAGAGATTGCCCGCGCAGTCGCATTCCTGGCTTCCGACCAAAGCGGGTTCATCACAGGAGAGATCTTAGTGGTGGATGGGGGAGGTCGCTTTGTAGCTAATCTATTCATCCGAAAAGCAACCTTTAGACAGCGTGCATGCATGTGCATGCGTGTGCCTTGCATTGTGTGCGATAAAATTAACCCCTAGACAGCGTGCATGCGTGTGCATGCGCATGCCTTGTTTTGTGTGCGATATGCTCTGATCCTGTGCACACGTGAGTCATTGATGACTCCTTGACTTTAGATATTACTTGGACTGATTGGTCGTTTCTTGTTATTGTGATTTGTTGTTTGTATTTTCTTTTCACCAGTCAATCACTGTTAAACTTATTCTTTTCTTGTTATTGTAACGCCTGTTTGTATTTTCTTCAGCTTTTATCACGTGATTTTTTAGAAATATTTTCTTGATATTGTGATTGTGGCTTGTAGGCCTATATTTTCTTAACCAGCCATTCTCTTTTTCTGTTTGCAAATGATTTTTTAAATTATCGTTTGTATTTTTTATTCAGTCATTTTGTTTCCTGTTATGTCATCTTTATGCTGTTGGCTTCATCTGTGTTTGCGTGTTTTAGCATGTTGGGATGGCTTCTTTATAACAAGGAGATATACAAGTTTTCATGTACATTGTATAATTATATAACACATCTCCTTTTTTTTGGCTACATTCATTAAACTTGGATCAAGAAAAATCTTTCACGCCATCTTTTTTCTTAAGCATTCATATTCATAACGCTATCCAGAATTTGTAAATTGTAAGTCTGAATAAATATCCAGCAATTCAGAATACAAAAAGTCAGTACCTTTTGAACAGCTTTGTATATCAACATAAAGTATTAATCATGATGGTTTTTGTTGTTGTTGTTTTTATTTGGGGGGAGGTTGCTGCTTCATCTTTCCTGACCTTCCTGTCCTGCTGTTCCCACGCCGCTCATTTCAATCTCCCTGCCGCAGCCATACCCAGATTCATTGTGTCACATCCTCAGGGTCGGAAGTTAACAGGGAGCCCATCAATATCATGCCGCCATGAGGCCACCAGCTAGAGGGGCCCTGCACTTCTGCTGGAGCACTTTGGTGGTGTTCAGTGGTACCTGTTCTGAGGTAACATAGGCAAGAAACAACCTAATAAGCCCCCTGCTAACGACAGTATTAGCTCTGTCGCGGAGCCAGACTAAGTTGCCTACCCGAGGTGGCGACTACAACATCCCTCCGACTACCGTCCCCAGTGAACCTTCAACCCCAAAAGCTTTGACACAAACTCACCACAGGCACAGAAGTGTATGGGGAAACCGAATCTGAGGTTACCATGAGACCAGAGTAAATGGAACCACCGAATCAGAGGCTGTTTTATTCTGGCATGACAGTCAATGATAATGAGGATGACGTAATGATGCTGCTAGGAGGTGCATATGCTTTGAGGCTACTTGACAGGATTTACTATATGCTTACTATCATAATATATCCCGGCGTCTACCGGGCCCGAGAGATACAGACACCTGCAGTGTTGGTCAGGTAATTTGAGCAACACTCTCAAACTCAAAAGTGGATGAAGCTCGACTATGTGGTTCCAGTCTTCCCCCTGAGCACCACAGCACACTCACTCTTGTTAGGAGCCGGCCGGAGTCAGAAAATTCCCCATGGCTCTTATGGGATTCAAACCCATGACTTAACCCAAGGCGCTAGTGACTGCACCATGGCGGCTGGTAATCATGAGAGTTATTGTTGTTATTACTCTGATTGTATGAACTTTGGCATGGGAATGCGTTAGCTCAGTAGTGTGAATCTTCTCTTTGCCCAAGCCAAGGTTAAACAGCGAGGTTATGAGATTGGTTGCCTGGTTGATGGGTGACCGTTGGTGAGCCAGGGCTTCAGTACAGTCCCCCAGCTGTGGACTGGTAAAGCAGCGAGGGAGAAGAGGTGGGTGCTGCCCTTATTATGCTGGCCCCTGGAGAAGATGAGGACCCTGACACCTGGCCCCCCAATGACCACATGGGTTATGAGTACACTTTTGCCTTACATTGACTTATTTGTGTTATTGTTATTCAAAGATGAAATTACACACTATTTTTAAACAGATTATGAGAATTATGTGTTTTGCTTCATTCTTTGTTGTAAAAATTGTTGACTGTTGTAAAAATGGGCCAAAAATGTTTTATGTCAGTGTGTGTGTGTGTGTGTGTGTGTGTGTGTGTGTGTGTGTGTGTGTGTGTGTGTGTGTTGTGTTTGTGTGTGTTGCAGACCTATAGCTTTTTTGTGCAGTTAACTTAATTAAGCAGTTTTGATTCACACAAGCAACAAAAATGACTATGTCATCAAATTTGTCCGGTTGTATATATGGAGTATGGAGAGCAAGCAATTACCCATGCAGCAGACCCCCCCCCCCCCCTTTCTCCTCGTCGCTGGAATAGTCCACTGGAAAGGCAGTCGCCGAGTCAAGTGGTTCCAGTGCCGTCGCAGGAGCCACCAGAACGTTGCCGTATAGGCCTACAGCCCTGAACAGCCCTGGGGGCTCCACCTCCCCGAATTTTTCCTCAGGGATGGTGTTTAAACCGGACACCTGTGTGCATGCTGGTTTTATATTTTGTTGTCATCCATTCCTATCGGCACACAATAGCCTGCTCTTCCAAAAGGCGGAGGGTTTTTTATAACGAGTGCACAAGATATTCTGCGAACATCATTACTTAACGCACACACACTACCACGCACACACATTTATCTATATATATATATGTGTCACTTTTTTGTGTGTATGTGCATGTACATACATGCGCATTCGTGAATGTGCGTTTATTTGGTGTGTGTGCATGTCGCAACAGCCCTAATGCTCACTGCTCACAGAGTCAGTGTTGATGTGTGGTGAGCTGGAAACCAATGACAGAGACTCGTCAGCTAAGTGGACAGCAGGAGAAGGCGATATCACTACATGAGATTGGACAGGTTCGTCAGACTGATGCTTTTGTTCAGCAGCAATGCTCATGTGTTCTCATGGGGAGCGGGATAGCCTAGTGGTCAGAACATTGTGCGCGCTCACAAATTGACGATCCGGGTTCGATTCCCAATCGAGGAGATTTTTCTCCTGGAGTTAGCATCAGTGCTGACTCCACTCTCTCCAAAAGTCCTTTGGATGAGACTATAAACTGAGGCCCCGTGTGCGAACGCACGCAGAGCATCTTGTGCACACGCTAAATCCTGTTCCGCTTTTCGAAAGAGTAGGCCATCGTGTGTCGGTGGGAACAGATGACAAAATTGACAAAACTGCATACACACGGGGACTGGATGTAAAAAAATAAATAAAAGCACACACAAGTGCTTATTTCATTATCTTCGATATAAAAGAATAAATAAATAAATAAAATAAATGTGTTCACAGGGTTAGAGCATTGATTACTTTTTATCATCATCATTATTTTTTTTTAATGATATCGAGAATAATGGAATAAGCTCTCGCGTGCTTTTTTACATCCATTCCCCATGTGTATGCAGTTTTGCATATTTTGTCATCTGTTCCTATTGGCACATAATGGCCTACTCCTACGAAAAGCGGAACATGATTTAACGTATGCGCAAAATGATCTGATCTGATGGTTTGGATTTACTTTAAGCTCATTGAGACGATTTTCCCCCAAGAGTTGACACTTACCAGCTTATCTAATAAAATTAGAAAACAATAGTTTCCCAAGCACATCAGAAAAAGCAGAAGCCTTTAATACAATGTTTTCTGAAAGTAGTTTGACTTGAGAGTTGTCTCCTGATGTTAGATATAAAAGACAAGAAGAAGCTGAACTATTAAATATGGGAGAACCTCCAGTAGATAATCTGCATTATCTAAACTCTGAAATTCAATACAATGAATTTGTTGAAGTCCTTGAATCTTTTAGAAGTAACAGGTCAGCAGTTGGTATTGATTGCTTGTCTTATCAAATGTTAATTAATTTGCCCGAGAGTTGGAAAAAAGTACTATTTTCATTTCTCCAAAAATGTTGGATAAATGGCACTCTTCCTAATGTCTGGAAGCAGTCGATTGTAGTCCCAGTTCTTAAAAGCGGCAAATCTCAATCAGCATTAAGCAGCTACAGATCAATTGCCCTCACTTCTCATGTTGGGAAAGTACTTGAAAAAATAGTTCAAAAACGTCTATGGCATTATTGTGAAAAAAACAATATAATTCCTATAAACCGGCTGGTTTTCGAAGAGGGAGATGTACAACTGATCACCTAGTAAAGTTAACCCATGATATTGAAAAGCAGTTTTCCAAACGAAAGAGTACACTAGCTACTTTTTTCGATGTTAGGAAAGCATACGACAGGGTTTGGCATACGAGGTTATTATACAAATTGAAAAATATCGGCGTTAGAGGCATAATGTTTCAATACTTAAAGGATTTTCTGTCTGAAAGATCAATCTGTACCAAAGTGAATGGTGTATATTCAGACTTTAAATCTGTTGATATGGGAATACCACAGGGAGCAATTTTGGCACCATTATTATTCTCTATTTTAATTCATGATCTTCCTCAGGCATTGTCAAAAAATACGACTATTGTTCAGTATGCAGATGCCATTGCCATGTGGATCAACACTTCTCTTAGAAAGAATACGAAAAGTAGAGTGATAAAATGTGTTCAAAAGATTTATCAGGTTGAACTGAATAAACTTAGTAAATACATGAAAGAGAATGGATTGGAGTTATCTGGAGAAAAAACTTGTCTAGTTCTTTTTAACAATGGGAAAACCCCCCAAACACTACCGTTATTAACACTTGATGGGGTCACACTTCAATACAAACAAGACGCCAGATTCTTGGGAGTTCATTTAACTAGCAAGTTAAACTGGAAAATGCATATTGAAAATTTGATTTTAAAAGCCAGGAAACGATTAAACTTCTTAAAGATTGTGAGTGCTCAGCCGTGGAGTCAGGATACTAAAACACTCATGCATCTTGCTGTTTCATTAATTCGATCTAAACTCATTTCTGGTCAAGAAGTGTATTTTTCTACTCCAAATTATCTCTTAAAAAAAGTTGCAAAGTGTGGAAAGCAAATCAATTAAAATAGCGCTAGGAGTGCCGATTCATGCCAGTACATTAAAAACTTATACAGAAGCTCATTTACTTCCACTTTCTGAGCAAAGAATGTTATCTGTCTCTAAATATGTCATTCAAAGTCTTGCTGTTTCAAATTCTGTTCGCGATGAAATATTTATTAATCAAAAGGATTATCCAAAAAGAGCTAGGAATATCTCTGTGGCAGGGCGGTAATTAGATTACTTCCCTTGCGATCGGAACTGCCAATCGCAGCGTCGTGGGTGTAACGTTTGGATCCACACCTGTGAATTGTGCGACGTTCTGTATCGTTGGGGGTGGTCGAAAACGTCCTCTGCATGCACTTTGCCCATAGCGGTAAAATGTAGTAATTATGCAGCCTCTTTTTAGAGGTCACATTCCCACTGTCTGACCGTGCTGTCGTTGCCGAGAAGTTGTACAGAGTCGCGGCAGATCAAATATCTGCACTCTGTTACAAAGTGGCGTCGCCGACAGGATGGAAAGAACTTGGGACTACTGATCTGAGCGTCAAATACGCTGGTCAGTACCCACTGTGCCTCGGGACGCGGCACAAAGTCAGCGGTGGTGGATGTGGCAGGGCGGTAATTAGATTACTTCCCTTGCGATCGGAACTGCCAATCGCAGCGTCGTGGGTGTAACGTTTGGATCCACACCTGTGAATTGTGCGACGTTCTGTATCGTTGGGGGGTGGTCGAAAACGTCCTCTGCATGCACTTTGCCCATAGCGGTAAAATGTAGTAATTATGCAGCCTCTTTTTAGAGGTCACATTCCCACTGTCTGACCGTGCTGTCGTGGAGTCGCGGCAGATCAAATATCTGCACTCTGTTACATCTCTTTTTTACAGCCCATAAGAAATTATACTGAAGACCTTTTGAAGGAAAATAATATCGATATATCAAACGCACCAGTTTTACCAGTAGTTCCCCAGATTCCACCATGGGAACATAAATATGCAAATTTTGATATTGACTACACAGAAACAAAAAAGGACACTAATCAAAACCTACTCAAAACTGAGGTTCAAAATCATATAAATTGTCAGTATTTAAACCACTTGAAAGTATACACGGACGGATCTGTCTTAGAATCGGGCATGTGCGGGGCTGCATTCGTTATACCCGACTTAAAAGTAAAAAGACCTTTTTGTATTGGAAAAGGTTTTACAATATTCACTTCTGAATTGTTCGCAATTCTTATGGCGCTAAATTATATTTCAAATATTTCTCTTGCGATTTACAATGTCCTTTTTTGTGCTGATTCAAAATCAGCTTTACTGGCTTTAAAACATTGGGACTCTAAACTGAGAAATGATGTTATTTTTGAAATCAAGTTCCTTGTGCATTCTCTTGTTTCTAAAGGTATTGGGATAACATTTTGCTGGGTGCCATCACATTGCGGTCTTTACTGGAATGAATTGGCAGATTCTCTGGCAAAACGCGGTGCTTCAGAATGTACAAGTGACATAATGATTAATAGTATAGGTCTGCGTTTATCTTCATTTGAAATTATTTCAATTCTTGCAAACTCTGTATATTCAAAGTTTTTTAGATTTCACTTAAATCGTTTGTGTTGCCCACGAAATATAGAAATTATAATTCGTAAATTACGTCTAAATGCTTGGAAAACTAACTATTCAAAACATGTTTTCTGCACTTGTTCTGCTATTATATCAGTCCACCATATACTGTTTGATTGCCCTTTGCTCATTGCCTCGTATAAAAGCAAAGGGATAGATCTAAGGGAAAAATACGGAAATTTCCAAAGTATTCTGTATGATTCCGAGTCGCATGTCCTAATATCAGTTGCAGCAAGTATTTGCCAGTCACCAGTAGGTCAGTTACTATAAATGAAATTGTATAAACTTATCATCACCCATTATATTCCTTATCCTTTCACTTTTTCCCCTCATCCCCTTTTCAGTGCATTCTTAACGTGAATGTACCATTGTCTAAATCACCTTGTAGTGAACGGACATTAAACCAATGAGAAGAAGAAGAAGAAGAAGAAGAAGAAGAAGAAGAAGAAGAAGTTGACATCAGTGCAGACTCCCCTCCTCAAAAGTCCTTTTGAAGAGATCATATACTAAGGGTCGGGATAGCTCAGTGGTCAGAGAGCTCGCTTTCCCCAGCCAAGGTTCAGCAGCGTCAAGCGTGGTTTCCAGTTGGATGGGTGACCGTTTGCGCGCCTTAGCTACAGTGCAGTCCCCCCAGTTCACCCAGCTGTAAATGGGTACCTGCCCTCTTTAGGGTCAGGGAAGGAAAGCAGCAAGAGAGAGGAGATGGGCGCCGCCTTCAACATGCTGGCTCCTAAAGAAGCTGAGGTCTCTGACGCCTTGCTCCCCTACGACCACACAGGTTATGGAACACCTTTACCTTTTGCATACAAAGGTCCTGAGTGTGAACGCACACAGAGCATCCTGCGCACATGTGATGTTAAAACCCCTTCTGCCTTTGAAAAGAGTACCGTAGGCCATTGTATGCAGGTAGGAACAGATGACAATTTTCTTTCACAAATTCATGCCCACCCTGTCGTGTTAAGACATCATCCCCAAAGTCAGATGTGGTTAACCTAATGGTGGGAGACGGTATAGCCTAGTGGTCTGGGTTCGATTCCCGTTGGAGATTTTTCTCCTTGAGTTAACATCAGTGCTGACTCCACTCTCCCCTAAAGTTCTTCGGATGAGACTATAAACCGAGGCCCCATGTGTGAACGTACGCAGAGTGTCTTGGGCACACCTTAAATCCTGTTCCGCTTTTCGTAAGAGTAGGCCATCGTGTGCCGGTGGGAACAGATGACATTTACAAAACTGCATACACACGGAGACTGGATGTAAAAAAAGCACAAGAGTGCTTATCCCATTATTCTCGACATAAAAGAATAAAATAAAGAAATGAATTTTAAAAGTGGGTAAACAGTCACATAATTATATACAAAATCTCAACTTTGGTGAACCTCACGGCTCTAGCGAAGGAACAACAATAACAACAACAATAACAACAACAAATCCATCACGTAACTATGGTAAGCAGATGTAGGTAAATAAAATTTACCTAGCCTAGCAGATTAGTTTAACGCCAAAGTTTTGATGTTGCCTTGTCAAAGATAGGACCGGCCTTGACTTTTTTTATATTCTATTCATTATTTAGTTTTATCTTATCTTATACCATTTCAAGTCACAGCAGATTTCTCAGCGTGAAATTCGGGCTTCTCTCGCCAGGAGAGAGCGCGTCACCACAAGAGCAGCGCCACCCTTTTTTCCCCTTTACCTGTCTGCAGCTGTTTTTCCATATAAGAGTGGCTTTTCTCTACAGACTTTTGCCGGGATAACTCTCTTGCTGCCGTGGGTTGTTTTACGTGCGCTAAATAGTTTTGGGTAACACACGGGACCTCGGTTTATATCGTCTCATCCAAAAGACTAGAATCCAGACCACAACTCAAGGACTAATGGATGGGGGGTGAAGTTTTAGGCCCAAACGGAGATCGATTCACCGCACTCTCCCGATCGGTACTTTTCTCTTTCTAGGTAGGCACGTTACCTCTAGACCACCGACATGGAACTGCTTGCTGCCAAAGGCTGAAGATAGGTCAGTCTGGAGTCAAGTTTGAACCAACGCTCTCGGCATGTTCTCATGGGGAGCGGGATAGTTCATTATTCTGTTGGTTGTTTTTTGTCCTGCAAATCTTACAGTTATTTTCTCTGGTTGCAGTTACTTTCCATTTTTTGTTATTGTTGTTTGGGGTATTTTGGGGGTGTTTTTTGGTTGTTTTTTTAGTTTGGTTGATTTTTTGGTTTACAATTAATGTGACATTTTGCATGTTTCGTTTTCTTATGGCGACCAGGTAGTCATGTTGTATACATTGGTGTGGGCACAGGATGTCCAAGTTGCAGTGGTAGGCCTATTTGCCCCCATGGTATTTTTCTTATGCCTTTTGTTGTATAAAGATGTGTTGATTATCTATTTGCTAATCAAATGTTTTGTAACCTGGGAATAATAATCTATAAAGAATGGCTAACGTCTTTATTTTATCTTTTTATACCATTTAAGTCACGCAATTTCTCACGTGAAATTCGGCTTCTCTCGCCAGGAGAGAGGCGTCACCACAAGAGCAGCGCCACCCTTTTTTCCCCCTTTACCTGTCTGCAGCT
>JASPKP010002196.1:0-15000 GCA_030674155.1 Stramonita haemastoma
CTGTCTGTCTGTCTTTCTCTGTCTTTCAATCAGTCTGCCTATCTATCTATCTATCTATCTATCTATCTATCTATCTATCTATCTATCTATCTATCTATCTATCTATCTATCTGTCTGTCTGTCTGTCTGTCTGTCTGTCTGTCTGTCTGTCTGTCTGTCTGTCTCTCTCTCTCTCTCTCTCTCTCTCTCTCTCTCTCTCTCTCTCTCTCTCTCTCTCTCTCTCTCTCTCTCTCTCTCTCTCTCTCTCTCTCTCTCTAATTACTAATTCATTCAACCTTCACCAACTAGTTAGTTTACCTACAAGAGTTACGCCAAATTCAAGCACTATAATTGACCACATTTACGTATCAAATCCTAAAAACATCATAGAAACATGTGTCCCTGTCTATAACTGCAGCGATCAATACCCTGTCTGTACTACTTGGTCTAAAAAAGGAACAAAAATTCCCAAACCTGGCCATAAAACCTTAACATATCGTTCCTTTGCAAAATTCAATGAACAGCTTTTCCTTCTCGAACTAAGTAACTCTATGCTCTCAGAAACATTCAACATTACTGATCCAGACTTGGCTATCGATTTTTGGATAAAAACTTTCACTGAAATTTACAATAAACATGCTCCACTAAAAACCAGAAGGGTCAAACATGCCCCCAAACCGCCTTGGCTTACAAAAGAACTAGAAGAGGCATGCTATCTTAGAGATTTCTTAAAAACACATAAATATCATGAAGAGTCAAAAAGATTACAAAATGCCATAAACTCCCAGAAACGTCAAGAAAAAAAGAAATATTTCCAAGATTTACTATCTTCAAAACAAAACTCAAAAATTATTTGGAAGGCCATAAATCAAATAACGAACAAACAATCATCTTCCAAATCAAATGTAATCAAAGATGTTACTGCTGAACAACTCAACAATCACTTCATAAACGTTTCTACTAACGTTGTTAGCAATGATGATTCAAAATCCAATAACCTAAACACACTAAGACAATACTGCCAAATTTCTGACATTTGTTCCAAATGTCGACAAAGCATGTTGAAGCACTTTGTCGCAACACCTCGGTACCTTACATTTTGCAATGTTATTGGTGATTTGTATAAAAGAGTGCTGGTTTCAATGGCAGCAAATACGTTGCTGTGTGAAAAAGCAACCTTTGAATGCTTTACTCTTAGCCTATCTCATTTAGCCCCTTGACTTTAGTTCTAGATTGTGAGACAAAGCGCAACTAGGCACTTTGTCACAGTTGTAATCAGTAAAGTGCCGCTTTACTTTTCCAGTGAAACGGAATAACATTGAAAGCTGAATGTTACCAAGAAATCAAATTCTAGCTTTTAAATATTTGTTAATATTTTTTTCCATTTCCATATAAAGTAATCAGCATTGTATTCATACTCCGTGCACACACACACACACACACACACACACACACACACACACACACACACACACACACACATATATATATATATATATATATATATATATATATATATATATATATATATATATATATATATATATATATATATATATATATATATAAAGATAACAGAGAAAATATAGTGGAGAAAAACAAGTGCAGGTAACCAGTTACAACTTTATTCTCATCATAAAATTGATGTTTTCAAAGATTCAAAAAGCAAACAAAAACAAAACCACAATAAGATAAGTCTTTGAAGGCAGCGTTTGGGGAATTATTGAGTAAGGACCATGCTTTGGGCCTGACCTGACTCGAGTTTTGGCTCCTGGTTGAGCACTCTTCAGAGGTCCCGGCAGTGATCGCAACCTTACTCACCCTCTGTGGAATGAGCAAGACACTTTTTAGAATTCAGAAGTGTCCATTGCAGCCCTAGGAATAGGTAAATACTCCTGTGGCCTACCACTGCTGCCAGTAAAATATAAAAATAGAAAGAAAATATGTTGGAAAAAAATGTTACAGGCATTCGCAAGCATTGGGAAGGGCCAGCACCAGATCAAAGGACGTCCTACGAATGGTTCTACAAAACCAACTCCATTAATGTGGAAATAACGTCATACGCTCTGCTGGCGATGATGAGAGTTCAGTCGGTGAAGGCAGCACTACCCGTCGTTCGCTGGTTAAACCTACAGAGAAATGATCGAGGAGGTTTTTTGTTTACTCAGGTAAGATGTCAGCTTTTTTCCGAAAGAAAAGAAAAAGAGTTGAACGTGAACTTATATTTTAAGAGGCGTTTTTTTTTTTCTTTAAGAAAATAGAGATTGTTTGAATGATAACGCTCCTGTCACCTCTGATGAAAAAGCAGCAAGGAATAGGAACTCTTTGAGTCAGGCAGGACAAATCAGATGGTCCTTAATTAGTACAACAGTCTGAAATCCTGTCTCCAGTTTTATAAAGACAGGGTTGCATTTGTCAGGGTTTTTTTTTTTATAGTTTTTTATTTTTATTTTAGCCTCTTTGTAATTCTTGAAAGTCTAAATAATTTGTAATTTGTTGTCTTACTTCCACAAGTTTTTTAATGCTCTCTTATCCACTGCACTTTATCGATGCCTCACCCCAGGATACAGTGATGGGACTGGAAGCCCTGTCATCGGTGGCAGGCCTGGCACTAAATGACAACTTCTCCCCAATCAAGGTCAAGGTCAAGTATGTGTCACGAAGACCCAGGTTGGCTGTTCTCTTCATCAAGAGGGACAATGTCATGGTCCTCCAGAAAGTTTATCTCCGTCTGGTCAGCTTTTATTTTGATGTGTTTGTGTGTTTGTGTGTGTGTGTGTGTGTGTGTGTGTGTGTGTGTGTGTGTGTGTGTGTGTGTGTGTGTGTGTGTGTACATGCGTGCGTGTATGTGTGTCAGCCTCTCTCTCTCTCTCTCTCTCTCTCTCTCTCTCTCTCCTCTCCTCTCTCTCTCTCTCCTCTCTCTCTCTCTCTCTCTCTCTCTCTCTCTCTCTCTCCTCTCTCTCTCTCTCTTTTGCCAATAGTACAAAGTGTAAATAATTCACAAGTTGAATTTCTCAAATATTACTTTAATTGGTTTTTGCATAGATTTGACATTGATAGTTTTGCTAATCATTTGCTGCCTCATGTTTTTTGGTTTTTGTTTATAAAACTAGTGGGGAACTAGCTTGGAATGATCTCTCTTTAGTAAATTTATTACTTTCATTATGAAAGGCAAAAACAGTCTTCTACCAAGGAATGTGAATATTCAGTGGGTGTCATAGTTTTAGTGTACATTGTTTTGCTGGGTTTTGTTCAGCTAATTCCATTAAGCATTGATAATGCTCTAGTCTTGAAAATAAGGAAATACCTATTAAAATTTTGGTATTGATAAGGACATCGTGTTCAATAGTTTTTATATCCATCAAAGTGTGTGTCCTTTTGGAAATTGCAGAGAGAGTTCAACGTACTGAAATGCTGAAGCATTGTGTGATATATCTACACAAAAAGATTTCTATATTCAATGGCAAGGAGAACTTCCCAGAAGTGTTCGGTCCATCTATTTTCTTGTTCTTTCTCAGTTGTCTGTCATTTTCCCTGTTTGTCCTTGACTGGGCCCCCTGTGCTCCCCTTGAACTTGCCACACACTTGCTTTGTGATCCTGAAGACTCTTCCCTGCTCCACTTTTGCTGCCGTTTCCTCCGCTTCAGCTGTAAGCTGGTCCATGGCATCTCTCTTATCGCGGTGTGCAAGTCTCTTCACTTTCTTGTTAGCCTCTCTATACATCTCTTCTTGTCTCTCTTGCAGTCGTGGGGATTTTGTCTGCAGCATTCTTTTCTTGATCTGTCTTCTCTCCTCGATGGCATCTAACGTCTCCTGCTGGATCCAGTCTTTATTTGTCTTCTTCTTTCGGTGGCCTAAATTCGACTTGCTGCTCTCGGTGTATAGCGTGGCAATATGCTTCCATGTTGAGTCTATGTCCTGTCAATCTGTCAGGTCTTGTAAGATCTGGAATCTGTTCCTTAGGTCACAGACAAAATGAGCCTTGATGGTGCTGTTTCTCAGTCGCTGGGTGTCAAAGCGTGCCTGAGTGGCTGGCCTCGCTTCAGTCTTCTTCAACTTTGCCTGGATGGTTGCTGTTACAAGATGATGGTTACTTCTGACATCCGCACTATGCATGGTCTTCACGTCCAGAAGGGAGCGTCGCCATACACCGTTGATCATCAAGTGGTCAATCTGGTTCCTCTCTCTTCCATTTGGCGAGTTCTAGATCAGCTTGTGGATGTCGCGGTGTGTGAAGAGGGTCCCTTCTATCACCAGGTTGTTCATAGCACAGAACAAGAACAAGAAAAAAGATGGACCGAGCACTTCCAGGAAGTTCTCAATCGACCATCTCCTGAAGAGACAACAGACATTCAAGAAGCTGCAGAAGACCTGGACATGGACACTGACTCTCTGTCAAAAGAAAAAATAGTGGCTGCGATCAAGACACTCAAAAATGGCAAGTCGCCAGGCCAGGACAACCTTGATGCAGAACTGATCAAGGATGATCCTGAGCTGGCAGTGACCATTCTTCAGCCACTGTTCACAGCCATATGGGAGAGACAAAAAGTACCTGATGACTGGACCATAGGAGTAATTGTCAAGATCCCCAAGAAAGGAGCCCTGAACAACTGCAACAACTGGAGGGGAATCACTCTCCTGTCAGTGCCAAGCAAGATACTGGCCAAAGTCATCATCAGAAGAATGGCAGATGCTGTAGACAAGACATACGTGTCTATGGCAGTTCAAACCCGGGCCGTCAGATTGTAAACTCAACACCCAAACTAGATGCTAGTCCATAACCCCTGTACTTTTTAACATTTTATTTGGGGTTGTATTGTTATATCATGTAAGACTTTTGATATAGTGTAGTGAAGTGTGGTGTGGAGGGCTAAGGTGTGGCAGGATTTTATGTGGCATGGCGTTATGCCATAATGGGGTGTAGCATTATGCAATAGGTTGCATCTTCTTCTTCGTCGAACGCTCAGACAGCAACCGTTGTTTTTTGTTTGTTTTGTTTTCTTGTTACTGCTTTCTTTTAATTACAGACCATAGTTTATGGTTGTTTGTTGTGAGCTGTGAGCCTTTTCTCCTTTGTTTTGCTCCCTCATCGTGTGTGACCTTACTATCATGCCTTTCCCACGCTACTCATGTCAATTTTTTCCACCCAAGTTTCCCTTTTTGTGCATTGTTTTTTGCTTTGTGTTGGTTTTGAATCTGCTAACATTTTGTTGTTGTTTTTTTAGGGGGGAGGGGAATGTTCACAGAAAGGAAAGCAGTACCCACGGCAAGTGACCTTGGAAGCCACAGCCAACGTGCCGGCAGGGGAGAGTGTGATTGCCTTGGCTGGGGTGAGTGGTGGGATGGGGTGTGTTGTAGTAGAGAAATACCAGGAAGGAGTGAGTGAGAGTGTGTGTGTGTGTGTGTGTGTGTGTGTGTGTGTGTGTGTGTGTGTGTGTGTGTGTGTTGTGTGCTGTGTGTGTGGTGTGTCTGTGTGTCTGTGTGTTGTCTGTGTGTTGTCTGTGTGTGTGTGTGTGTGTGGTTGTGCGCTCTGTGTGTGTCTGTGTGTGTGTGTGTTGTGTGCTGTGTGTGTTGTCTGTGTGTGTCTGTGTGTCTGTGTGTGTCTGTGTCTTTCATTGTCTTTGTCTTTGTCTGTCTTTATGTCTGTCTTTATGTTCTCACCCTATATCTACCTTCTAACGGAGGAGTGCATGAAAGTACGCTCTCTTTTAACGACAAACGTAATGCGAGTCAGACAAAGAAAGCCGAGGAGGAAGGAAATGATGCAGTTAGGGAGAAAAGTGACCCCAAAATAGCACGCTTCTGGGTAGGCCTACATTGTAACAAGCGTGGCCACCTCCGCTACACAAAATGACTGTGAAGAAATTCGACCTCCCTGATGACGCCTTTTGAAGATTTTCTAACTACTATCATACTTTTCTCTATGAAACTGCGTGGGAAGAAACAAACAGATATGCTGATCACGAAAATAGCAACAAGGAAACGAAAATAGGTCTCTAGTCTGCCAAGGTGGGACAAGTGACAGCGATGAGTTCACCCCTGACACATCCATAGTTTGTGCTGTCTGTGATGTGATGTGCCCCCTGTGCTATCTCAAAGACTCGTTCAGAGACTACCATGATTGAAATATTGTAGGGTGACAAAAGTTATGTGTTGTTTTGTAATTGGCACACCTGTGCGGTTACTCTGGTGACACTGTGACGCTCATGTACAATAATACACTTGTGTGCACATAACAAAACATGTGGTTGACACACACACACACATGAACTGCAGTATAAAGGTCATATATCGATTAAATATGACTTGATTACAAAAGAAAATAACAAACAACGAAACAAAACTGCCATGGTTTGTTTGCTTACATTACTAACTGGCCAGAGCTTACGACCTCAACCAACAACGATCTCTTCCTCCTTCTTTTAATCCATTTCCGATCCAAAACTCCCACAGGTGACAGCCTGTTACAACGTGGAACCCCCCAGAGCCAAGGATGCGTTCACAGTGCGACCAACCATCGTCAACAGCACGTCATCATCATTCGGCTTGCAAGTTTGCGTCAGCCGCGCGGCAGGAAACTGGTCGGTGCACAGTTCCATGATCGTGATGCAGGTCTACTTGCCCAGCTGTCACGAGGTGAAGAAAGAAAATTCCACGTTTGGCTCCTCCAGCAGACAGGATTTCGAAAAGGACCAGGTGGTGTTGTACTACCATGAGGTAAGCTGCATTGCTGAAGTAAAGTTAGGGCTGTCTGTCTATCTGTCTGTCTATCTGTTTGTCTATCTGTCTATCTATCTATCTGTCTGTCTGTCTGTCTATCTCCCTATCTCTCTGTCTCTCTATCTCTCTATCTATCTCTATATCTCTATCTCTCTATCTATATATCTATCTATTTCTCTATCTGTTTCTATCTTTATCTATCTATCTATCTATCTATCTATCTATCTATCTATCTATCTATCTATCTATCTATCTATCTATCTATCTATCTATCTTTATCTGTCCATTTATCTATCTATCTATCTATCTATCTATCTATCTATCTATCTATCTATCTATCTATCTATCTATCTATCTATCTATCTATCTATCTATCCGTCTATCTATCTGTCTGTCTGTCTGTCTGTCTGTCTATCTATCAATCTATCTATCTATCTATCTATCTATCTATCTATCTATCTATCTATCTATCTATCTATCTATCTATCTATCTATCTATCTATCTATCTATCTATCTATCTATCTATCTAACAACATAAACATGGATGATGATGACGCAAGTGACAGAGGCAAAAAGTTGAAATCCACACTGGATGAAATTCAAAAGCGATTTTTTTGTGGAACAGAAGAACTGACTGTCTGGCGTAACTCCCTAATTTATCGATATCTTGCCATCAGTGACCAATCTATATACATTCAGCTATCAGACTTTGATCAGTTTGGCACAGAGCTCTCCTCCATTCCACTGTTTGTTGCAACTCCCCCACCTGAACTATCCAAAACAGTGAATCGCTTCAGTCATAACGCCGCTAAATGCGTGACGCTAACTCTATATTTTTCTAAACAAGGCGGTGGGACTCTTCTTTGCCAAGGAAGAGACTGTGTCCTGTGGGGTACTGAAGAATGTGAGAAACTAAAACATTCAGTGTCAGTGTTTTTAGAAAACAAAGACAAAGTAAACTGGGCAAAATCACTTCTGGAGACTCCACTGACCTTTATAAATAATTTATCAATTAAAGTACCTCTAGAGGCTCCTTCCATTGACGTCAACAATTTCGAGCAGCCCTGCATGAATGCTGCCCACAGCCCTGCAGACACACAGGCCTCCACTCCAGTCCCTGTCTCCTGTCTGCTATCCAGTGAGGTCACTGAAGCTGCAACTTGCTCCAGCCAGGGACTGACCCTTTTTCCTCCATCGCCAACAGACAACAAGGAGACCAAGGATGAAGTTTCCTTTGGGAAAAATAAAGATGGAAAATCAACCACTCCTGTGGGGAAAAGGACTCGCAATCAGAGAAAAAGAACACTTTTTTCCTCTCAGCGGACTGCGCACACCAAAAAGACTCCATCGTCTGGCATGCCATCAGTCTTTGGAAGAAATCAGAAATTCTGTTGATTCCTTAGCCTCAGCACAGACAGAGTCAGAAACCAAATCTGTTTCATTACTTGAAGATGCAAAGACAGCAGTAAAAAAAATGAGCTCCGTCTGACGATTTCAGAAAAATATGACTCACTTCTTTCGGAGCTAGGAAACTTGCAAACAAAAATCGAACATTTAGAAGAAAAAAACGCAAGATTAGAAAAAGAAAACCATTCAATAAAGACACAGCTAGGAACAATTCATTCACAGCTGAAAAAACTAAACTCAAGTAAATGTATTTCAGTTCTTACTCAAACCTCCCCTGAATCCCACAAAGAAAGTTCTCCTTCGCATTCACATCATACAAACACTCAGACTGAGGCAGGCCAGAACAAAGGCTCTCCTGGCAAAGAGTCAGAATCCTCTTGTAGAACACCAGTCGATCCAACAGAGAAGTTGAGTGAAGTCCAGGACCACCCTGCTGACCCATCGACTTCAGTAGAAAGTCAGGAGAATGAAACTACCTTGGAATACAGTGTACCTGTAGCAAACACCTTTGGACTTCTCTCAGAATGTGATGCTGTGTCCATTACAGACCCTTCTCCACAAGCCCAGTCTATTTCTTCGAAAGAGCAAAAACTCATAGACACGTACAGCAAAAGCAGTAACACTTCTGTAGCTGAGCCCTCACTTAAGGACACACTGTCTCAAATTGCCATTCCAGACTCTGCAACAGCAATACTAGTTGGTGACTCTGTCATTAGAAACGTTGATCCTCACAGACTGGCACCACGGGAAGAGAACCTGTTCAAAGTATGTGTTCCTGGCATGAACGTTCAGGACCTTCTCACATGGCTTCTTTCACTTCCAGTAACATCCAAAATAAAATATGTTATTGTACATGTTGGAGTCAACAGTTGTCAATCTGGCCCAGTCACAGAAACAGAATGGAACAATATTATCAGACAATGCATTTCTACCTTCCCTCAGTCTACAGTTTACATGAGTTCCGTTCTCCCTGCTAAAGGACGCCATAATCTAAACAATTCCATTTTCCCTACCAATAGAAACCTCAAGGCAGCCTGTCAGCACCGTAACACTACTTTTATAGACAACACCAGCACTTTCATCACCAGCTCTGGTGCCCCTCGTCTGGCCCTTTACCTGAACCTGACACACCCTAGTGGCAGGGGAACTTCCAGGCTGGCTAACAACCTAAAGTCAGTCTGGTTTAAAAATGAACATTTGCAGAGTAACCAGACCAGTCAACAGCCAACCATCCATCCTCCTCAAGATGGGTTCTTCCATCGCCGTGTTTCCTCCCAGGGCAACTACCCCTCCATGAGGCAACCTCATTTTCCAAACAAGCGTTACAGCAAACCCCAACGTCCTCTTTTCCAAACGGAAGACCGTTATTCCTCTGGAAATAGACAATACCAACGTCAGTTTGTTCATTATGAACACCATGAAAACAGGACAAGATCCAACCTTGACAATAGATACCTGCTACCTCATCCAACTTCTCATGTGAGTGACCTCTCTGGAACTGTGCCGCAATTCCAAATTGGAAATCAAGCCACGCATGGCAACTCTGCACCATGTCCTCCCATGTCCTCTATCCAGCACTACCCTCCCCTTATTCCAAGAACACAAAATAATGTGTCCTTAGTTCCTCCTGAAGATCCTCACTTTAACAGAGCTAGCTTACATTCACGCTCAAGAGATCCATCGGTCTCTCTAACAGCATCTCCTCCCATGCTCCCTAGTGAGACTCATCCCTCACTTCCATGTCTGGATTTGAACAATCCTATGCCATTTAGGCCACCCCCTCATTACCCCCCTCATTACCCCTCTCCATTTAAAGATTATTTTCACCCCTATGCCTGGAACCTCCTTTCTATGGCTTCTGAACTGATACAGCAAAGCAGGTCCCCCCATGCCCATCCCATGAGTTTGACATGATGTACACACTGTATTCCTACTAATACATGATAATGTTTCAGCATGTACGGTGGGAACTGTTATTGATGTCTTGGTTCCAGACCCTTTCTTGGCTGCCGATAATGATTGTGGAAGTTTTCTTTGATTTATTTGAAGACATTTGTGTATAGTTTTTTGTCCTGTTATATTTGCTGAATCTAATATCAGATTGCTTAGTGTGTTATCTATTTTACAGCCTCTGAATCTCATTGGCAATTTTTGTAGTTTCTTTTTTACTTGCTCTGTTGTTTATTGCTTGTTCATTGTTTAGTTGTCGTTTGGGATTACCTCCCCTCCTAACTTATTGGTTAGATTCACATGTTATATAACTGTATTCTCCATACTCTAGACTTTAACATTATTTAAGTATCTTGTACTTGATAACCAGGGTCTTTATCCACCGTTTTGGGTTTTGCCTTATTGTTTTGTATCCTTACATAACTTTCATCGTTAACTTGTCTATTATGTCAAGTACAGTCAGCCCCTGGCTATCTAAAGATGGTCTACGCATTGGATATTTGAACATTAATCATGCAGTAAACAAAGTAACAGAATTTTCATCAATTTTATCGAATACAGGAAAAAAATTTCACTTATTTGGCTTTTCAGAAACACATTTAACTTCTCACATTTCTGATAATGATATTTCAATTCCAGGTTATAAAGTAATCCGCAGAGACCCAACCCATTTCCGTGAAACCGGTTTAGTCATTTATATTCATCAGTCGTTACAGTTTAAACGCATTTACAACTTAGAAAATCATAGTGTGGAAACAATATGGATAGAAATTAAAATAAAACATTCCAAACCAATTTTCGTATGTTTTCTTTATAGAAATCCTGCAGAGACTTCAGAGTGGTTCGAAAAGTATTGTTCTATGATGGATGACATTAATGAAGATTCTAAAGATATTATATTGCTAGGTGACTTTAACATTGATTTACTAAAAACTAATAACAGGTGGACACAGACATATGAGTGTTTTAATTTAAAACAATTAATAGAATCACCAACACGTGTTACTGAAAACTCCAAGACTCTAATTGACCATATATATGTTAACAATCAGAATTCCATCACTGAAATAAATGTTCCAATATTTGGTTGTAGTGATCACTTCCCCATCTGTGTTACATGGTGTAAAAAAGGGTTAAGATTTCCGAAAATTAATCACAAAATTATCACATACAGGAATTTTTCTAACTTTGATGATGCTGAATTTCTTTCAGATCTGTTAAACTCACCTTTAAACGATGTATATCAGTGCACTGACCCTAATCAGCCCTTAGAAATATGGTACAACATTTTTTATAGTATTTATAATAAGCATGCACCATTTCAAACCAAAAGAGTCAGCTACCAATGTAAACCTCCATGGCTGACAAAAGAAGTACAAAAACAAATATACCAAAGAGATTATCTTTTGAAAAAAGGAAGCCATCAAGAATATAAAAAGCAAAGAAATTTTGTAATCTTCCTCCTACGTGCTGAAAAAAAGAAATACTTTGAAGACTTAATCAGTAAAAAGAAAGACAGCAAGTCTGTATGGAAAGCAGTCAATCTACTTACTAGAAAGAACTGTAATAAAACACCTAACGTTTTAGATGATATCTCTGCTGATGCTTTAAACCTTCATTTTGCAACTATTTCAGATAGAATAATAACTAATGATAAATCAAAAACTAATAACTTAAAAGTTTTAGAAGCCTTTTGCAGCAACAAAAATATAAATTCCGAACTAAGAATTCCATGCATGAGCGTACACGAAGTATTTACCGCTTTGAAAAGTATGAAGCAGACGGCAACTTGTGGCTTAGATGGTTTGAATAGCAAAATTCTTAAATTAGCTGCACCAGTCACAGCAGAGACACTGACTTACATCTATAATCTTTGCATAAGCAAAAATACCTTTCCAACTATGTTTAAACACAGTAAAATTATTCCTTTGTATAAGTCAGGAGATCGAACTGATCCCTCTAATTATAGACCCATCTCAATTTTATCTGTCCTCTCAAAACCATTAGAGAAACACATTAATAAATGCCTACTTACTCATTTAAATGAAAATAGCCTTATACACCCCAATCAGTCTGGGTTCAGAGCAAATCATTCATGCCACACTGCCCTTGTTAAACTTATAGACAGATGGTTAGTTAATGTAAACAAAAAATAATTTACAGGAGTTTTATTTATAGATTTTGCGAAGGCCTTTGATGTTATCAACCACAATCTGCTAATAAGGAAACTTGTATATTATAAACTATCTTCTGATGCCTTAAAGCTTATATCTTCCTTCCTTTCTAACAGACAACAACAAGTTTATGTTAACAAATATTGTTCCCCTTTTCTACCAAATAAATTTGGTGTACCACAGGGTTCTATCCTAGGTCCTGCATTATTTTCTGTTTACATTAATGATCTCCCTTTATTTACAAAAGCTTCCCGTGACTTATTTGCAGATGACACCACTATTGATATTAACCATGTTAACTCGTCTCAAGTCTTCCGCAATTTGCAAGAAGATATTAATGTGCTTCTGGAATGGACTCAAATAAACCACATGGCACTTCATCCAAAGAAAACCAAATTTATGCTCATTTCCACAAGACAGAAACGACAGAACCTTAATATCGATCTACCACCGCTCTATATTGGCAATGAAAAAATAGAGGAAGTCTCAAATCACAAAATTTTAGGGATAACCATTGATAACAACCTACTATGGTCTGCCCACATCCAAAAACTGTCAAAAAACATTGCCTCAAAGGTATACCAACTCGGTAAGATAAAAAATTTCCTAACTCTGCATGCCAGAAAAATATTCTTTTATTCTTACATTCAAACTTCTATTGATTATGTATCTACATTGTGGGATATGGCCAGCAACAATCTCCTTAAATTAATAGTGAGAGTGCATAAACGCGCCATAAAGCTTATCTTAAACAAATCATCTTCTTTAACAGTAGCTGACCATTCGGAGAATAATATTCTTCCCCTTAAATCCAAGCTTCTTTTTAACAAAGGAGTTTTGATGCATAAGATCTTACATGGAAATGCCCCATCCTTATTACAAAGCATTTTTACAGTAAATAATTCTAGACACTCTCATTTGATTAATCTACCTCTACCTAAGATGATCCTATTTAAATCAAGCCTGGCATATTCTGGAGGATGGCTGTGGAATAGGCTTCTATCCCAATTAAAAAATGAAACTAATCTGACAAAATTTAAAACAATGTATCATAATCTTTTGATGAAACAATATGATATAACATATCTCCTTCCCAAGATGTATTAGTGTAACATGTATATCCTGTTTCCTTACTTGTTTGTCTTCTTCTTCTTCTTCTTCTTCTTCTTCTTCTTCTCTCTCTCTCTCTCTCTCTCTCTCTCTCTCTCTCTCTCTCTCTCTCTCTCTCTCTCTCTCTCTCTCTCTCTCTCTCTCTCTCTCTCTCTCTCTCTCTCTCTCTCTCTCTCCTTTTTTGCATTATTGGTATCCATGTTTGTGTATGTTCGTTTGTATCAATTACTGTGTTTTTCTTGGAATCATTTTTCTTTTCTTTGAGGGCTGGATGAAAAAAAGTCTTGTTACTTAATCTATTACCCTCGTTAAAGAAAATTGCGTTTGCGTTTGCGTTTGCGTCTATCTATCTATCTATCTATCTATCTATCTATCTATCTATCTATCTATCTATCCATCTGTCTATCTGTCTATCTGTCTATCTATCTATCTATCTATCTATCTATCTATCTATCTATCTATCTATCTGTCTGTCTATCTATCTAGCCCTTAGTCTGGCGACCGTGGGGGCACACCTGAATACTTTACAACCAGTTCCAACCATTCCGCTCTCTGTTCTGCCTTTCTCAAAATTTTGCTGAGTTCTAGGCCTGTCCATTCGCTGTTGTTGTCCTCCCATCTCTTCCTTGGTCTGCCTCTTTTTCTTCCACCTTGTACAGTGCATCGCACTATTGTTTTTTGCAAGTCCTTTTGATTTAAGTTTACGCTTCTTTACGATTGATAGAGGTTTTCGTAGGGACCGGTGGTTTGCTGGATTCTGTTATACACGTCTTCGTTGCTTACGTGGACTCTGTAGGAGATGCCGAGGAATTTCTGAAAGCATCCCATCTCTACTACGTCGTCGTCGTCATCGTCGTCGTTGTCGTCTTCGTGATCATCATCATCATCATCATCATCATCATCATCATCATCATCATCATCATCATCATCATCATCATCACCACCACCACCACCCACACCATCACCACCCACACCATCCCCACCACCACCACCACCACCACCACCACCATCATCATCATCATCATCATCATCATCATCATCGTCGTCGTCGTCGTCGTCGTCATCATCATCATCACCACCTCCACTACCACCACCACCACCACCACCGCCACCGCCACCACCACTCTCATCGTCATCATCATCCTCATTATTGTCATCAGTATCATCATCATCACCACCACTACCACTACCACCATCACCACAACTACCACTATCACCACAACTACCACCATCACCATCACCACCACCACCACCACCATCACTACCACCATTACCACCACCACCACCATCATCATCACCACCACCACCACCACCACCATCATCATCATCATCATCATCATCATCATCATCATCATCATCATCATCATTATCAGTAGCATCATCATCATCATCATCATCATCATCATTATCATCACCATCATCATCATCACCACCACCACCATCATGATCATCACCACCACCACCATCATCATCATCATCATCACCATCATCATCACCATCATCATCATCATCATCATCATCATCACCACCACCATCACCACCACCACCACCACCACCACCATCACCATCACCACCACCATCATCATCATCATCATCATCATCATTATCATCATCACCATCATCATCATCACCAGTCCTACCTATGACTGTCCCTGTTGT
>JASPKP010002196.1:20000-24273 GCA_030674155.1 Stramonita haemastoma
TTTGAAACAAGGCAACCACTTAGTCGCACGCTCCATCACACATCAACAACATCGTAATTACCACCAGACATTTCTTTTTATGACACATTATAATTATCGAGACAGAATCAAGGTGTAAAATAATTTATTATCACTTTGTAACAAGGTAATGTTCACCATGGCACAATCTGTGCTACCTCGCGGTAAATCCCATAATATTTTAACGGACATTGTCTTTGACTGACAAACTGTATGTATATCAATCAATCAATGCATCGTCAAATTATTATGTAATCACAAAAGTATGAGTTTGACCAAACTATGCTGCTGATGTATGATAATCATTCTGAATAAAATATCATCTCATAGTGTAACAACAACACGAATACAGCCAGATATAATTTGAGGCAAAATTACACAGTGACTAACCATAACATTACATACATCTGGTGTAACGATATAAACTTTTGCCAAGCATAATCATAGACTGATAATATCATCATCACAAAACTTACAACAACGTCAATATATAAACTCTTCTTGGAAAAAAACATGTGACAAACATTACCATGCTGCTAATAAACTGATATATTCCTTCACGTGTTTTTTTTTTGTTATTGTAAGAAGGTGAACTTAACCAGACACAGCCATTTTGAACATGACAACCTTGGAAAGACAAATGACAGAGTTAAAGCAAAAAACGATAACAACACCCCAAGCAAACAAACAAACAACAAAAAATAACATTAACAAGCTAACCAACAAACCAACCAACCAACCAATAAACAAAGCACTCGACCACCAACCAGCCAACCCAACCCAACTCAACCCAAGCCAAACCGAATCAAACTGAAACCAGCCAAAACCCACCAACCAACCAAAATCGAGCAAGAGGGTTTTGTGAAAGACTATGTTCCCAGTCTGCCAATATGGACAACACACATCTGACAGTGACGTACCAATACAGAAAGACAGCTTTATCACACACGGCGTGAGACAGACAGACTACAGCTGCCATCAGACAGACAGGCAGACTACAGTTGCCATGAGACAGACTACAGTTGCCATGAGGCAGACAGGCAGACTACAGTTGCCATGAGGCAGACTACAACTGTCATGAGACAGACTACAGTTGCCATGAGACAGACCAACAGACTACAGTTGCCATGAGTAAGACAGACAGACTACAGTTGCCAAGAGACAGACTACAGTTACCATGAGACAGACAGACTACAGTTGCCATGAGGCAGACTACAGTTGCCAGGTAAAGCTGCTATGCCAAATATTGCTGTCATGTATTCATCATTAATCATTGTTTATTAATTCTTTTATTTCGAGGATAATGGAATAAGCAATCATGTACTTTTTGTTAACATTTAGTCCCCAGTGTGCATGCAGTATTGTCGATTTGATCATCCGCTTTTACCGGCACACAATGACCTGTTCTTTTGAAAGGCAACGAGACTCATACATAAAAAAGAACAAGGAGAAACACTGTGAGACAGTTATTTTGTTAGGTGGACACGGACATAGAAAAAAAAAACCTCTTCAACTTGGCATTTTATTTTTCACCCTTTTATTTTCTTTTTTTTTAAAACAAATATGCCCAAGTGCAGTAACTTTTTGAAGAGGCGATTTTGAATGTTAGTGAATTTCACAAATGCTCCAGCTGAAAAGAAAACATGTGTTCTTGTTCCTGTCTACCAGCTTTCTAATGCAACAGTTGAGCATATTATTCTCGCTAAGCACACTGTAAGCTTTAAGCTTGTTGATGCTTCTGTGAATATGCATGAACTTCTGAAAAATACCTTTTGTTTAAACCAAGGAAAGAAACGTACCAAGTTTACGCTAAATTTACTAGACACATTGCACAGCATCTTTTTTTAAACCGGGAAAAATGTGTGAACAATATGTTTTTTCAAAAAAAAAATATACCTGGTAAATTGTGAGCACAATAATTTAACCTGGAGATTATACTGTAAGCACAATGATATTTACCAGAATTGAGCACAATACATTTATCAGGGATGAGCACAATAATACAATTGAGATGAGCATGGTAAAAGATACTCAAACAATATACAAGGTTCTCATGGGTACTGAAGGCACAATTAACATCATGATAGGCACACAACAAGGCATGGTGTATAATGACACCATAAATTGTCTGAAAAAGATACAAATTTATCAGGAACACCATGTAAAGAAACAATAAATAAGAAATCTGAAAAAAATCCTTGAGAAAATTTACAACGAAGACGATAAAGTTTAAAGGCAAGATTACAACTCTCTCTCTCCTCTCTCTCTCTCTCTCTCTCTCTCTCTCTCTCTCTCTCTCTCTCTCTCTCTCTCTCCCTCCCTCTCCCTCCCAACTTAGACATGGCTGATGAATAAATGACCCAAGCGTGAAAAATTATTGTGCACACGAAGGTCATAGATTGAGTGCTTCTACGTGTATACACACCTCTGTGCATATATAATATGCGTGCACGCGTGCACACACACACACACACACACACACACACACACACACCCCACACACACACACACACACACACTCTCTCTCTCTCTCTCTCTCACTCTCTCTCTCTCTCTCTCTCTCTCTCTCTCTCTCTCTCTCTGCTTTTCGTTCCTTTTTTTTAAAAACCAAATCTGAAATACTTAGAGAGAAAGCCTGAAATACCAAATCGTAATCCATTTTAATAATTATCCTGAGCATTAGTTTCTAGGAGTATCAGCCAAGGCACAAGCATTTTTGTTTTACAATAACAATGAAAATATTTGAAAAAGCACACAAAAAAAATCAACTAAAAACAAAACCTGACAATTGTCAATTCTATACGGGAAGAATGTTCTGCTTTACAGATGAGAAAATGATTGAAGAGTTTTGTAAATTTTGTCATCTAATCCTACCGGCACACAACGGTCTACTCTTCCCCAACGCGGAACAGGTTTTAATGTGTGCGCAAGATGCTCTGCGTGCGTTCGCACACGTGATGTCGTTGTCAGTCCGTCAGTCAGTCCGTCCGTCAGTCAGTGGGTCAACCAGGCAATTTGGGGTTCGTTTTTTTTAATAATGGAATAAGCACTCATGTGCCTTTTTACCTCCAGTCCCTGTGTGTATGCATTTTTGTATTTTGCCATCCGTTCCCACGAGAATATAACTGAGTAAGTACAAACTGTAAGCAGAGTAAGTAAGCATAGCAACTTACATGAAGAGCACACCACAATTAAAGTATCTATTTTGTAAGCAGAGGGATTAAACATAGTTAATTAACGTAAAGTGTACACCACAACTAAAGTAGGTACAAACTGTAAGCAGAGTAAATAAGCATAGTGAATAACGTAAAGTGTGCTCCACAATTAAAGTAAGTATTCTGTAAGCAGAGTAAGTAAGCATAGTGAATAACGTAAATTGTGCACCAACAATTAAAGTAAGTATTCTGTAAGCAGAGTAAATAAGCATAGTGAATAACGTAAAGCATGCACCACAATTTAACTAAGCATTCAGAAATACCTGGCCCTTGAGATCCAATAGTAGGTGAACCAGCTATGTAAAAGATGAATCCGATGTTACGAAATGGGGATATTTTCAGTGATGTAAAAAAAAACAATAAGTTGTTACAAAATGGTGATGTTTTTAGTGATGTAAAAAATTCGTAAGTTGTTACAAAATGGTGATGTTTTCAGTTCTGTAAGAAATTTATAAATTGTTACAAAATGTTCTTTTCAGTAATGTACAAAAAAATGTATAACTTGTTACAAAATGGTGATTTTTTTTAGCAATGTTAAGGATGAGTCGTGTGTAACGGAAGGGAGATATTTTCAATGTACAGAAAATGAATCAATTGTTACAGATTGATGATGTTTTCAGGGATGTAAAAGATAAATCGTGTGTAATGAAATGGTGATATTTTCAATGATGTAAAAGATGAATCGGTATTACGAAATGAGTGATCTTTTCAGTGATGGAAAATGAATCGGGTATTACGAAATTGTGATATCAAATTTTTCACCCACTTTATACAACTACTGAGAACAAAAGGATTGTTTTTTTTTTCCCTTAGCATTTCTTAATCAAACTTCGCATGCACTGTACATAGAAAATATTCCGGTGTGTATCCTTTTCACAGGTGATACCGGTGTCATTGCGAAACACGTATTTCTCTTAAAACTAAGACAGACAGCATTACAAAGCTTGCAGTTATCACAGTTTTGTTTTGTAACATGAATATTGCTGTAAGTTTATAAAATTAATTTGCTGTGTAGCTGATATCCCAAACTGCAGAAAGGG
>JASPKP010002197.1:0-24268 GCA_030674155.1 Stramonita haemastoma
CGGAGGCAGGTGGTGTGGAAGGATCTAAGTTTGGTCAAGATCCGTCTCCGTCCTCCTCCAACATTCAGATCCATCCAGGAGTGTAGACACAATACAGCTGTGGTACAACTTCAGCTTGGTGTTGGTACCGTACTGTGGAGATCTCCAGATGTTGTTCATCTCCCTAAACACATTCCTGGCCTTTCCCAGTCTGCTGTGGATGTCTTCTTTGGTGCCGCCCTCAGGTCTGATGATGCTGCCCAGATACGTGAATTTGTCTGCCTGGTGTAAGTCTGTTCCATTTACTTTCACAGTGGCTGGTGTTTTAACATTTAAGTGTCATTGTCTCTGCTTCTTGGTGCTGATTCGTAGCCCCACCTGCCGTCCGAAGGTTTGAAGTCTGCTGGTCTTGTCCTGTATATGCTGGTGTGTGTGGGGATAGTAGCGCCAGGTCATCTGCAAAGTCCAAGTCATCAAGAGTTGAGAAGAGGTTCCATCTGATCCCTTTGGAGTGTCCTCTGTTGTCTTCCTCATGACCCAATCAATGACAAGATTGAAGAGAACTGCTGACATTACACGTCCTTGTCTTACACCTGTCCTGACTTCAAAGAGTGTTTCACTACAGCCTACTGAGCACCTGAATTTGTTGTAGAAGCTCTTAATCAGGTTTATCAGCTTGGATGGAATGCCATAGTGTCGTAGGATGTTCCAAAGGCTGTCCTGTGATACTGTCAAAGGCCTTTTCAAAATCAACGAAATTCACATATAGTTTGCCTTTGCCACTCGGTTCACTGTTGGATGATGGTACATAGTGCGAAGATCTGATAAGTACAACTTCTTTGTTTTCTGAACCCTGCTTGTTCTTTTCTCAATGACTTGTCTACAGCATCTGACATTCTTCTGAGGATGACCTTGGCCAGCATCTTGCTTGGCACTGACAGAAGAGTGATTCCCTCCAGTTGTTGCAGTTGTTCAGGGCTCTTTCTTGGGGATCTTGACAATTACCCCTTTGGTTCAGTCATCAGGTACTTTTCCTCCCTCCCATATGGTTGTGAACAGTGGCTGAAGAATGGTTACTGCCAGCTCAGGATCAGCCTTGAACAGTTCTGCATCAAGGTTGTCCTGGCCTGGCGACTTGCCATTTTTGAGTGTCTTGATCACAGCCACTATTTCTTCTTTTGACAGAGGGTCAGTGTCAATGTCCAGAGTCTTCTACAGCTTCTGGAATGTCTGTTGTCTCTTCAGGAGATGGTCGATTGAGAACTTCCCTGAAGTGTTCAGTCCATCTGTTTTCTTGTTCTTTCTCAGTTGTCAGCAGTTTTCCCTGTTTGCCCTTGACTGGGCCCCCTGTGCTCCCCTTGAACTTGCCACATACATTGCTTGGTGATCCTGAAGACTCTTCCTGCTCCCCTTTTACTGCCACTTCCTCCGCTTCAAAGACTACATAGAGAAACTGGCAGATGAGGCAGAGGAGGCAGCAGGTAGAAATGATCTAAAGACGCTGTACAAGATCAACAAGCAGCTGAACAATGGGTTTAAAAACTGCGATGTGCGGTGAAGGACAAAAATGGAAAGGTTGTTGAGGGAGAGGCAGGAAAACTACAGCGTTGGAGGGAACACTTCAAGTCAGTTCTGAACAGACCGGACCCCCTCAGCTAGCAGACATCCTGCCGGCAGATATAGACCTTGACATCTGCACCGATCCACCGAGCCTGGAAGAAGTGACAGCAGCAATCAAGGCAATGAAGAGCGGCAAGGCACCAGGGGCAGATGGTGTGACAGCAGAGATGTTAAAGGCAGATATGGATGTGATGGCTCACATTCTGACTGAGATCTTCAGGCAGATTTGGGTAGGTCAGATCCCTGAAGCATGGAAAACTAGTCTCATCTTCAAGTTGCCCAAAAAGGGAGATCTTGGAGACTGCAACAACTGGAGGGCATAACACTTCTTTCCCTCACCAGTAAGGCCTTCAGCAGGATTGTGCTGTCCAGATTGATGGCAGCCCTTGAGAAGGACCTCCAACCACAGCAAGCAGGTTTCCACCCAGGGCAATCCTGCTCAGATCACATCTTCACTCTGCGCCAGATTCTGGAGCAGAGCAATGAGTGGAATACACCGCGTACGTCACTTTCATTGACCTGGAGAAGCGTTTGACAGCATCCACCGAGAGTCCTTATGGAAGATCCTAAGGCACTATGGAGTCCCTGCAAAACTTGTCCAGGTCATTGCAATGTTGTACAGCGACTTCAAATCCCAGGTGATCTGCGACACAGAGCTCACGGAAGCCTTCAGCATCAGCACAGGAGTGAAGCAGGGCTGCATCCTATCGCCGTTCCTCTTCATTCTGGCCATGGACTGGATTATAAAGAATTCCATGGATGGAGAGAGGAGAGGGATCAGTGGACCATGACAATGACAGCAACAAAAACGCTGGAAGATCTGGATTTTGCTGATGATATCGCCCTGCTGTCACATTGCCACCAAGACATGCAGGAAAAGACAGATGTCATGGCAACAACTGCTGGAAGCCTTGGCTTGAAAATCAGCACCAAGAAGACAAAGAACATGAGAATGAATGCCAGAGTCCAAGAGGACATCAGACTGAATGGGTTCAGATCGAGGAAGTAAATGACTTCACCTATCTTGGATCCACAATGTCAAACACAGGAGATGGGGAGGTGGAGATCCGGGCTTGACATTTTAAAAGCCAGCCAGGCCTTTGCCTCACTCAGGAGCACATGGAAGGCAGGGAACATATGCCTGAAGACCAAATTAAGAATTTTCAAATCAAACGTGATTAGCACCCTCCTTTATGGATCAGTCATGGAAGATGACCAAAACCATCAGCAACAAACTTGATGTCTTCCAAAACAGATGCCTCAGATGCATTCTACGCATCTTTTGGCCGAATACCATCACCAATGAAGAAATCCACCAAAGAACAGAAACTGAACCCATCTCCATGCAAGTCAAACGGAGGCGTTGGCAATGGATCGGACATGTGCTCCGCCAGAAGACTACAGCCATATCCAGAATCGCCCTAGGATGGACTCCAGACAGTCGAAGAAAGATAGCCGCCCCAAGGAAACTTGGAGGAGAACAGTAGAGAGGGAGATGAAGGAAAAGGGTTGGACATGGGGCCGTCTGGAGCGTATTTCAGCTGACCGACATCAGTGGCAGGCTCTAGTTGAGGCCTTATGTGCTACCTGAGCACAAAGAGGACTAGATAGACATAGATCCTCTGCTTCAGCTGCAAGTTGGTCCATGGCATCTCTCTTATCGCGGCGTGCAAGTCTCTTCACTTTCTTGTTAGTCTCTCTATACATCTCTTCTTGTCTCTCTTGCAGTCATGGGGATTTTGTCTGAAGCATTCTTTTCTTGATCTGTCTTCTCTCCTCAATGGCATCTAACGTCTCCTGCTGGATCCAGTCTTATTTGTCTTCTTCTTTTGGTGGCCTAATGTCGACTTGCTGCTCTCGGTGTATAGCATGGCAATATGCTTCCATGTTGAGTCTATGTCCTGTTGATCTGTCAGGTCTTGTAAGGTCTGAAATCTGTTCCTTAGGTCACAGACAAAGTCAGCCTTTATGGTGTTGTTTCTCAGTCGCTGGGTGTCAAAGCGTGCCTGAGTGGCTGGCCTGGCTTCAGTCTTCTTCAATTTTATCTGGATGGTTGCTGTCACAAGGTGATGGTCACTTCCAACGTCCGCACTGCGCATGGTCTTCTTGTCCAGAAGGGAGCGTCGCCATACACCGTTGATCATCAAGTGGTCAATCTGGTTCCTGTCTCTTCCATTTGGCGAGTTCCAGGTCAGCTTGTGGATGTCACGGTACGTGAAGAGGGTCCTTCCTATCACCAGGTTGTTCATGGCACAGAACTCTACCAGTCTCTCTCCATTGTCATTCCTGGTCCCCATACCATGCTTCCCCATGACTCTTTCATAGTCGAGGTTGTCATTTCCGACCTTAGCGTTCAGATCCCCCATGATGACTAGAAGGTCGTGTCGTGGGGTTTTTTTGGTCTCTGTCTGGAGCTAGCTGTAGAAATTGTCTTTGTCTTCTTTGCTACCCTCGTTCGTTGGTGCGTAGCACTGAATGATGGAGATGTTGATGTGCTTGCCCTTCAATCTGGCACTCATAAGTCTGTTGTTTACTGCCTTCCATTCCAGCAGGCATCGCTCTACACCTTTCTTGAGGATGATGGCAACTCCCTCATGGTGCATGTTGTCGTCTCTCACAGAGTAGAGGACGGTTTCTCCAGTGGTGGTTTTCATCCTCCCAGATCCAGTCCATCAGCTCTCACTCACACCTAGGACATGAAGCTTGAATCGTCTCATTTCTGGTGTTACTTGTGCCAGCTTGCCTGTTCCATACATTGTTCTTACATTCCAATGTCCTAGTCTGATCTTGGTTTTGGTGGTGTTCAGGTCCATCCTTATCCTGCTGGCAACGTCCTCTTGGCTTTGGCCACCAGCATTCATTCGAGCCTCACTGGGCTCGGAAGGCCTCTCACACACAGAAGTAGTAGTTTTCTTTGTTGCTGTTTCTGTAACCTACTGTTTTTTACGAGACAGGGTTGTTGGCCCTGTGCCCAACCTCCAACCTGGAGGGCCAGCCCCCAACCTGGAGGACCAGGCTTTTTTCTGTTGGGGTGTGCTTCCCCCACATACAACAGGCAGTACCAGTTTAGCATGGATTACTGGTAGCAGGCAAGCCTGACCTGACAAGTGAGACCCTCCTTAGTCGCCTTTTACGACATGCCTGGCAGGGAACAGTAGTCCTATTCTCAGCTTGCTTAGCAAACTTCCCGGGTACTACACGGGGGATAGAAATATTAGTGCCATAAGAATTGCATATAGTTCTGCTGTAAAAATAGAAAAACCTTTTCCAAGGCAATAGGATTTTTGAATTTTGAAAGCAGGGATAACAAAACCTGATCCTGCACTTGTTTCATACACTGAACCATCAGTGAAGACTATTAAATGATTTGAATAATTAGTATCAAGATTTTCTCTAACATTGCAAGTTAGAATATTGATATTATCTTTTTTGGACATGGTATTATCGATATCAAATGTAGCAGTTTTGTGTTCCCATTGAGGTATCTTAGGTATTGTTGGCATAACAACAATGTCTGAAATATCAACTTCACATTTCGAAAATAAGTCACTTGTGTAGTCACAAACTGAGTGAAGTGAAGATATGTTTTGAGCTCTTTTAGGATAGTCTTTAGTCGAATCTAAAAATATTTCTCTCTTAACTGAATTTTGCACAGATAAACTTCTGGAAACTATTTTGCTACACATAGTATAGCTGATCTGAAAGAGATAATAAGTTTGCCTCTTGATAAGCTCTCCTTGTATTTGTGTGTATTGGAACTCCCAAAACTATTTTTATGGCTTTACTATCTATACTTTCATTTTTTTCAATATGTACAAAGGTGCTGTAAAATAATCTTCTTGTCCATAAGTTAGATTTGATCAAAATAGAGCAGTAGCTAAATGCAGTAACGTTTTTGTGTCTTGACCTTATGGCTCTGCGTCTATCATTTTAAGTAAATTTAATTTTTTCTTTGCTTTATTTATAAGATTTTCTGCATAGAACCTCCAATTCAATTTGGGATTTAAATTAATGCCCAAGAATTTAATGTCTTGCGAATATTGTAAGTTTTCCCCATCCAGTGTCAGATTTGGTAAATACTTGGGATTTTCTCCATTATTGAAAAACATTAGTTTTGTTTTGTCTACTGAGAAAGCAAGCCCATTTTCGTTCATATACTCATTTAATTTATCTAGTTCTATTTGAAAGATTTTTTGCACATGATTTATACAAAACATGTTTGAGGCAGGGGGAAGATAAACATCATCACCAAGAACATTTCCATCTATTCTACAATTCCAATTTTGCAAGTACATAAAGTCACACTCAATGCCCTCTAGTTATCATCAACCCCATCATCATTATCATGTACATAATCACTGCCATCAGCATCTTCATTATCTATATCTGCAGCTGCAACAAGTATATCAACATCACCATCATTACTTTCATCCTCTATGTCATCATCATCAAAATTATTCTCTTCATCATCTGCACTATCATCTTCAACCTATATAATTATCATCGTCATGATCATCATCTTCAGTGTCTACATAATAATCACAATCCTCCTCCTCATCTTCTTCATCACTTTTTCCATGTCATCTTTAACTTCTTCATCATAGTCACCATTACCACTATCACTTTCAACACCTGCACCATCCTTACCATCATCACCTTTAGTAACCACATCATCAGAACCATCATCACCATTAGAGATCACATCATCATTGCCATTATCATTATTAGTATTCACATCATCATAACCATCAGCACCTCCTTCATTGGTTCTACCATCTACATCATCATTCATAATCATCACCTTCCACAATTACATCACTATCACCATAGGTGATAGTGATTTCCAACCTGCACCTCCTGATCCCCAATTCACTGACACTCCTCTTCTTGTCTTTCACCCAACAAGCGAGAAAGAAATCAAGAACATTCTGAAAGAAATGACAATAAAATCATGCGATCTTGATCTTGTACCTGCTTCTCTTTTCTTTCAGTGCATTCCACAGCTTATACCTACGATCACAAAGATAGTAAACTCATCTCTTCTTTCAGGAAATTTTCCATCCGCTCTCAAAACTGCGATAGTCACACCTCTACTAAAAAAGCACGACCTCGATGCTAACATCCTGAAGAACTATAGACCTGTTTCTAATCTGCCTTTTATCTCTAAAGTCCTTGAGAAAGTTGTTCTGAAACAACTCAACAACCATCTTCTTTCCAATAATCTCTTTCCCCCTTTCCAGTCTGCCTATCGCGTCAACCACAGCACTGAAACCACCCTGGTCCATACCTTAAACGTGCTTCTTCATGCTTCTGACTCTGGGAAAATCTCCCTTCTTACTCTTCTCGACTTATCTGCTGCCTTTGACACTATAGATCATTCAATTCTTCTCTCCCGTCTCCAAAACATATTTGGTATTAAAGGCACAGCCCTCACCTGGTTCACTTCTTACCTTAAAGACCGTGTACATACAGTTGCAGTAAACAAGATTCAATCAGCGCCTGCCAATCTGGACTGTGGTGTCCCTCAGGGATCAGTTCTGGGCCCTCTTCTTTTTACCCTCTATACTGCTCCACTGTCACATATAATAGACCGTTATCATATCAATTATCACTTTTATGCTGATGACTCTCAGATTCAAAGCTGTGTTACACCTGAAAATCTGCCATCTCTCTTGACAAATATGACCAACTGCCTTCAAGATATCCAACACTGGATGATACAAAACAAGTTACAACTAAATGCAGATAAAACCGAAGCCATGCTCGTAGGCACCAAACACAAACTCTCCTCCATCTCTACAACTTCAATAGAATTCGGTAATACGTCAGTTCCACTATCCACTTCTGTGAAGTATCTAGGGGTCGTTGTCGACAACACACTCTCCATGCAAAAATTCATTACCCAGACCTGTCAGTCATGCTACTATCAACTACGGCGCATTAGTGCAATTCGAAAGTACCTGTCCACTGACGCAACATCCAAACTTGTCACTTCTCTTATTCTTTCACGTCTGGACTATTGCAATTCTCTTTTAGCTGGTCTGCCAGCATCATCCATCCACTCCCTCCAACGTATACAAAACTCTGCAGCTTGACTGGTCCTAAAAAAGAAAAAATCTGAGCACATTACCCCCTCTCTTGCAATCTCTCCACTGGCTGCCCGTACCACAGAGAGTAATCTACAAGATCAATACCCTCTGTTACAAATGCCTCCACAAAACTGCTCCCTCCTACCTCTGTGAATGTCTTCACTTGTACACACCTTCTCGCTCCCTCCGCTCGGCCGCAGATACTTTGTCCTTAAGAATACCTAGGTTCAACCTATCTACCGTTGGCCGCCGCTCTTTCTCTGTTTCTGGTCCATTGATCTGGAACGACCTCCCTCTCTCCCTCCGACAAAAGCCTACTTATGAAACTTTTAAATCCAACCTCAAGACACACTTATTTCAAACCTAAGATTTTCTCCTTCTGTTTCCATCTCTTGTCTGCCCCCGCCTTTGACATCTACCTGCCAAAGTGTATAGCCTTTGTGGATGTGTGTGTGTGTGCGTGTGCGCGGGCGTGTGCACGTGTGCGTGTGTGTGCCTTTGCATGTGTGAGTGTGTTCGAATTTGCGAGGACCATAGATTGTTATTAATTGCTTGTGTGATGTATAGGTCGAATGCAAGTGCTTTGATTTGTTTTTACAAGATATAGCGCTATATAAGTTCCATGTATTATTTTTATTATTATTATTATTATTATTATTATTATTATTATTATTATTATTATTATTATTATTATTATTATTATTACCATAATCTTCAGCATTTACATCACCGTCAACATCATCTTCAGTATTTACATCACCATCATCTTCAGCATTTACATCACCATCACCATCTCTTCAACATTTACATCACCATCACCATTATCTTCAGCATTTACATCACCATCATCTTAAGCATTTACATCACTATCACCATCATCTTCAACTTTTACATCACCATCATCTTCAGCATTTACATCACCATCACCATCATCTTCAGCGTTTACATCACAATCAACATCATCTTCAACATTCACATCATCATCATCTTCGACATTACATCACCATCACCTTCATCATTTATATTGACATCAACATCGTCCTCAGCATTTACATCACCATCAACATCATTTTCGGCATTTATATCACCATCACCATCATTTTCAGCATTTACACCACCATCATCCTTGACATTTACATCACCCTCATCTTCAACATTTATATCGCCGTCATCTTCAGCATTTACATCACCATCATCTTCAGCATTTACATCACCATCATCTTCAGCATTTACATCACAATAATCATCATCTTCAACATTTACATCACCATCATCTTCAACATTTGCACCACCATCATCTTCAGCATTTACATCACAATAATCATCATCTTCAACATTTACATCACCATCATCTTCAGCATTTACATCACCATCATCTTCAGCATTTACATCACCATCATCTTCAACATTTACATCACTATCATCTTCATAATTTACATCACAGCACCATCATCATCAACATTTACATCACCATCATCTTCAACATTTACATCGCTATCATCTTCAGAATTTACATCACCAGCACCTTCATCATCAACATTTACATCACCACCATCTTCAACATTTACATCACCATCATCTTCAACATTTACATCACCATCCTCTTCAACATTTACATCACGATAATCATCATCTTCAACGTTTATATCACCAGCACCATCCTCTTCAGCATTTGGATCACTATCATCTTCAGCATCTACGTCACCAGCACCATCATCATCAACATTTACATCACCATCATCTTCAGCATTTACATCACCATCATCTTCAACATTTACATCACCATCATTTTCTACATTTACATGACCATCATTTTCTACATTTACATCACCATCACCATCCTCTTCAGCATTTACATCACTATCATCTTCAACATTTACATCACCATCACCATCATCTTCACCATTTACATCGCCATCATCTTCAGCATTTGCATCAGCATCACCATCATCTTCAGCATTTATATCACCATCATCTTCAACATTTACATCACCATCACGTTCAGCATTTACATCACCATCATCTTCAACATTTACATCACCATCATCTTCAACATTTACATCACCATCATCTTCAGCATTTACATCACCATCCCCATCATCTTCAGCATTTACATCACTATCATCTTCAACATTTACATCACCATTCCCATAAACTTCAACATTTACACCACTATCATCTTCAACAATTATATTACCATCATTTTCAACATTTACATCACCATCACCTTCAGCACTTTCATCACCATCACCATCATCTTCAACATTTTTATCACCATAATCATCATCTTCAACATTTGCATCACTATCATCTTCAACATTTACATCACCATCACCATCATCTTCAGCATTTACATCACCATCATCTTCAACATTTATATCACCGTCATTGTCAACATTTACATCTCCATCTCCATCATCTTCAACATTTACATCACCATCATCTTCAGCATTTATATCCCCATCACCTTTATGCTCATCATTTACATCGCCATCATTTTCAGCATTTTCATCACCATCATCTTCACCATTTTCATCACCATCACCATCATCGTTCGCATTTACATCACCATCTTCATCATTTACATCACCATCGTCTTCAACATTTACATCACCATCATCTTCAACATTTACATCACTATCATCTTCAGCATTTACATCACCATCATCACCATCATCTTCAGCATTTACATCACCATCATCTTCAGCATTCACATCACCATCATCTTCAGCATTTACGTCACCATCATCTTCAGCATTTACATCACCATCTTCTTCAGCATTTACATCACCATCATCTTCAACATTTACATCACCATTATCTTCAGCATTTACATCACCATCATCTTCAGCATTTGCATCACCATCATCTTCAGCATTTACGTCACCAGCACCATCATCTTCAGCGTTTACATTACCATCATCTTCAGCATTTACATCACCATTACCATCCTCTTCAGCATTTACATCACAAAGCATCATCATTTTCAACATTTACATCACCATCCTCTTCAGCATTTACATCACCAATCATCTTCAACATTCATATCTCCAACACCATGATCTTCAGCATTTACATCACTATCATCTTCAGGATTTACATCACCAGCACCATCATCTTCAACATTTACATCACCAGCATAATCCTCTCCAACAATTACATTATGGGCACACACAGAGCACTGAAGTGGTTCAATGGTACATCGGCCTTAGGACACAATACAGCCAATTTGGAAATGGGTATGGCAATGCAAGAACATGTTGATTGAAACATACAAATGTCAAAACTCAGGGATTTAAAGAATGATACAGAAAATTGAAACTAAAATCTCTTAGAAAATCAAGACACATGAAAAGAAACTTGCGTTGTGCAATATGAGCACGCGCTTGACCCTGGTTGAAAACCCAAGACATCTCAAGTGCACTATCAAGAGGAAAAAAAGCAATCGATCAGCCAAGCTAACACACATTACTTCAAAAACATATATCAAATTCAGACAATACATCTCTTTCTTCTGCTGAGTGGAAGACATATTGGGAAACACTGTGCAACTGGTGAGTATCTGACATTTGCAACAACACTTGAATGGGAACTCTAGTTAAATGCCCCAGCAATTTATTTCTAAGATCCGAATACATGGGACAGTCAAACAGAAAATGTTGTTGGGTTACTGACATACAAAAAGAACAGTTTTTGTTTTGCAGAGAATCACTGTATCGATACACATTTGCATTTAGTGGTAGGGCATTAAATCTTAATTGAGAAATAGCAACCGTAAAGCAGTAAGTATCAGTATCATTAATATATTTTTCTCTTTCAAAAATTGTTTTAAATGATCTATAATCTTCATATCTATTGCGATTTTCAATTATGGAAAACAACTCTTGTATAAAAGTATCAACGAGTCTCTGCTTAAATAAACGTAAGAATGCTTTAACATCCCCCACACCTTGTTGCTCCCAAACTAACTGAAACCCCGTCTTGCATAAAATTTCCCTTACTTTTGTTACCCAACAATTCTGCCCTGTTCTATCTATATTAAGCAACATCTGATAAGCCTTGAGAGGTAATCTATTATTTTCCATTTGTAACAACCTAAACCAATATCACAAAGCAGAAACACATGCATTCACATACAGAGGATATCTCCCCCAAGTCACCATAGATCATCTTATTTGGAGTTTTTACTGGAACACCCTGGAATCTTTTACAGACTAACAAATGTACTTTTTCTAAATGATCTAACTTTGTCAATCCCCAAATTTTAGATGCATAAAGTAAAACAGACTGTATCTTAGCATCGAATATCTTAAATAACGTATTAACAGTCATTTCCTTGTATTTTTGGAATACTTTATTTAGTTGTATAGCTGCCTTCTTACCCTTTGTTGCTAAGTGCTTAGTTCCTTTCTTCATGCTAATCATTGTCATAAAATTAAACCCTAAGTAACAATAATTATTTACTATTTCTAGTTTTTTGCCATCAAAAATCCATTTCTCACTTTGAGCTAAATAACCCCCTTTTCTAAATACCATGACTTTTGTTTTTTCAGTGTTAACATTTAGTTTCATTTCCTTACAGCATCTATGTAATATATTTAGTTGGTTTTGCAGGCCACCTGAAGTTGTTGATAACAAAGCCACATCATCGGCAAAAAGTAGAATAAATAGTTCAATGCCACCTGAAAGTATTTGTATACCATGCTTACCTTCAGTATTCATGTCGTCAGTCAGCTGATTTATAAAAATAGAGAATAATGCAGGGCACAGTACACAGCCTTGCCTTACACCAAGAGGGCAATCAAAAAATCTGTAAACTCATTGTTTGCATGCACACATGACAGTAATGAACAATATATTGATTTCAAGTATACCACAAATTTTCCTTTCACACCTTGTGTTTTCAGACATTCAAGAAGCTTATCATGGCGAACAGAATCAAATGCTTTCCTGAAGTCAACAAAAGCAACATATAATTTCCTCCCCCCTTTTTTGCATACATTTCTGAACACTTGCATATAAGTTGAATATCTGATCCACTGTTGAGTATCCTTTCCAGAATCCTGCCTGACTTTCTGAAATCATATTGTTACTTTCTATCCATTTATAAAGTCTTGTGTATAAGATAGATGTGTAACACTTAGAAATAATGATTAAGAGGGAAACCCTGTAATTATCAATGTCATCACAGTCTCCTTTTTTGTGAATTGGTATGATTGTGGCCTTTGACCACTCTTTTGGATAAATTCCTGATGAAAAGATGATCTTAAATAATTTTACCAGAAAAGTTGTTACAATTTTGTCACCAGTTTTCAACATCTCAGCTAATTTGTCATCTATACCACTTGCTTTTCTTGGTTTAAGTTTTCTAATTGCTTCTTTTACTTCATCCTCTGTTATATCTTTATTTAATGTGTGATTGGCATCTTCCAAGAGATCCACTGAAATATCACTGGGATTAACAATTTCTTCATGTTTTTGAAAAACATCTTTAAAGTGATGAAACCAACTATCAGTAGTTATATTACTATATATCTTCTCACTATTCCCACACCCCATGTTTCTAACCTCTCTCCACATAAACTAGCCTATCTTCTTCCTTTCTGGTGAATCGAAAACAGTTTAGCATCTTTCTGCTTTCCTTTTTTACAAGTCGACATTCATCATTGAACCATACAGATTTCTTTGTACTGTTTAGTGAAACCCTTTTAGACATGCATTTGCTGGCATTTTTCAAACACTTAGTAAAGTCAAGTCAAGTCAAATCAAAATGATCTTTGTTGAGGGTAAAAGATTAAGTTTACACAACTTTTTTTCACCCTGCCCTCACAAAAAAATCAAGAAAATTTACTTCTAAAACAATCAAAGATAAATATCAACCTTCGTTGAAAACTAAAATAAATGAGGATTTTCATCCAAACAGAATCTTACAAGATAAAAAAATCAAGACAGTAACATAAACTCAAGTCATACAGACAAAATAATAGAAATACAAAAATAACATGCGTATGAATAACAACAAAACAGTCAAATGTGTCAAACATAAGGGTGGACTTATAATTTGTCCATCAGATGTTTCTTCAAAAGTTTTTTAAACATTTGTTTTGAAGGAACTGATTTTAGAAAGGGAGGCAATTTATTCCACAATGTTCTTCCTGAATAAGCAAGGCTTGATTTATAGAGATTATTGTGCGGCCTGGGCAGAAACAGTCTATGGGTAGGCCTGTTTTTATTGACAGCAAATTTTTCCACGATTTTCTTTGGGGCTTTCCCATTTAATATATTGTACATACATATATATTTGTTGAACTGCAGTCTGTCTTTGAGTGGAAGAATATCTAGTTCTTTGTAGTTGGTGGTGGTCAGTGTATTAGGATTCAAACGGATAAGTTTCACAGCTCTTTTGTGCAGGCGGTTTATATGCTTTAGGTTTGTTTCACTTGCACTATCCCATAAGGTAGAAACATAATTTATAAGAGATAGAATATGGGCATGAAAGAATAGCTTTCATGACTGTAGATTTAGGAAATTCTTGATTTTTCTAAGTTGATATAATCTTACTGAGATTCGTTTTCCTAATGTGGCTATGTGATCTGATCAAGACAAGTCGTTGTCAATCATTGCACCTAGTACTTTGTGTGAGATAACTTCTTCAATTTGTTGTCCATGGATATATATTGGCGCGAATGGAGAATGCAATTTCTGTCTTTTTTACCGAGTGGTTATAAACATACATTTTGTCTTATTAAAATTAAGAGACATATGATTGAGTTCTGTCCATTTGATAAGTTTATTGATATCTGCCTGCATGTCATTCACAAGCTGGTTTGGATCATCATTGTTACAATGAATTGATGTATCATCAGCAAACATTGACATGAACAATGGATATGCTGAGGTAGGTCGTTAATATAAATAGAGAAAAGAAGTGGCCCTAGTATTGATCCCTGTGGTATTCCATATTTCACGGGTAATAAGGTTGATCTCCTAGGACCAATTTCAACAAGTTGATGGCGATTAGTGAGAAATGAGTCTAAAAATGATAATGCTTGGTTGGAGATTTTATAGCATTTTAATTTTTTGATGAGGAGAGAGTGGCTAATAACATCAAAGGCTTTAGCAAAGTCTAGAAAAAGAACTCTTGTAATGTCATTATTATTGACATTCAAAAGACAATGCTCAATTAGTTGTATTAGGGCTGTATGGCAAGAGTGGTTTTCACGAAAGCCTGACTGGTTTTCATTAATTAGATCATATATTTTAAAATGAGAATGTAAGTGGAAATGTATATGTTTTTCTAATGGTTTAGACAGGACTGACAGTATGGATATTGGTCTATAGTTCAAGGGATTGGTAGGGTCTCCTGATTTGTGTAAGGGTTTTACTTTTGCATGTTTAAATTTCAATGGGAAATAATTGTTGTCAATACACAAGTTAAATATGTACATTAGGGTATCGGTTATAGCATATGCACTGATTTTTTAAATTTTACTATCGATTTTGTCAAGGTCTTTTGTTCCTAACTGTTTCAATTTCAGTAAGCTATTAAGCACTTCTGTTACTGTTATTGGGGGTATAATAAAATCAGATGAGATGCTCTTTGATGAACAGTATTGTTTTAATTCTTGCAGATCGTTGGTTTTTGTTTTATCATTAGATATTATAGAGTCAGCAATGTTTGCAAAGTGAGAATTCAGGTTTTCTGCTGATATTTCTTTTATGACTTTTTGGGTACTATGTCTTGATTTATTAGTTAAGGTATTAATGGCTTTCCAAATCGCTTTTGGATTCTGGGCTGAAGACAGCAAGTCTTGAAAGTATTTTGTTTTGGCTTTGCATTTCATTGTAATGACTTTGTTCCTTTGCTTTTTATATTCATCTTTTTGCTTTGATTTTAACAAAAAGTCTCTTAGATTCATTTTGTTTTCGATTTCTTTTGTTAACCATGGAGGTTTCATGAAATGTTTTATTCTTTTCTTAATAAATGGAGTGTGTTTATCATAAGTAGCTATAAATGTCTTTATCCAATAGTCAATAGCATCATCTGGGTTTGTAAGCTGATAAACATAGTCTAAGTTTGAGTTAAGGATATTATTAATGAAGGTATCTTTATCAAAATGTCTAAAAGAGTGGTAGGATATCTCCTTTGTGTCCTGATTTGGGTATCTTTATTCCTTTTTTCCGCCATGTAAAACAAATGGAAGAGTGATCGCTACAGCCTGTCTGCACTGAGCATGTTTCTGCCATGTTGGTCTTTGAAGTAGTGTAAATGTGATCAATGAGGGTGCTAGCATTATTAGAAATGCGAGTTGGCCGATCAATTATTTGCTCCAAACCATACATGGCATAATTAATATTCCACTTTGTTCCAGGGACTGTCAGATCTATGTTGAAATCTCCCATAAGAAAGATTTCTTTGGACTCTAGAATTGCTGCATCCATCATTGAGTTGAATTTATCATACCAGTCAATCGTTTCAGCTGGGTTCCTGTAGATGAAGCCAAGTATAATCAATTTCTACCCATATAGATTACCCCTGATTTCTACCCATATAGATTCTACATGAAACGTTCAAGATATGTTAGTCTTTTCCATGACAAAGAAGTAGCACAATATAAAAGCAAACCGGTAGATCTGACAGTCACAGGATCAAGTCGTGCAGTATCATAACCTGGGATATACATATCTGAATCTGAAATTAAGTTGTTGAGTCTCCATTCAGCTACACAACATATATGAAAGCTAGTTCCTTGATTGTGTATGATTGATGATATTTCCTCAGTCTTGTTCCTAGCACTATTGATATTTAGGTATCCTACATGAAGTCCTTCCTGAGAAGGCCATGTATCTAGACATGTCTAGAGCAGCTTCTATATTTTCATCAAGGGTGTTTGTAGCTATTAACAGTTTGTCATGAATGTCACTGCTTTTTAGTGCATTCAGAAATTGGTGTTCTTTTGCTTGATTCCATACTGATTTATAAAAGGTTCTCTTTCAATCTGGTGTCCTGTGGTTTTGAAATACTGTTTGAAACCTCTAGTTTCATGCTAACTGGTAACCAGTTACCAGAGAGAGAGAGAGAGAGAGAGAGAGAGAGAGAGAGAGAGAGAGAGAGAGAGAGAGAGAGAGAGAGAGAGAGAGAGAGAGAGAGAGAGAGAGAGAGAGAGAGAGAGTTTTATTCTTTTATATCTGGGATAATGGAATAAGCACTTTTGTGCTTTTTTTTTCATCCAGTCCCGGTGTGTAGGCTATGCAGTTTTGTAAATATTGTCAATTGTTCCCACGGGCACAATGGCCTACTCTTACCAAAAGCGGAATAGGATTTAAGTGTGGGCAAGATGTTCTGCATGGGTTCACATGGCCTTGGTTTACAGTCTCATCCGGAGGACTTGGGGAGAGTGGAGTCAGCCCTCATGTTAACTCCAGGAGAAAAATCTCCTGGAGGGGATTTGAACCAGGTGTCATCAAATTGCAAGCACAATTTTCTGACTACTGGGCTATCCTTCCCATGAGAGAGAGAGAGAGAGAGGGGGGGGGGGGGGGCTTCTTGTGTAGGTCAATCTTAGGTTAGCAGGCCAAGCTTGCTGACTGGATATTTTGTAAGAGGTCATTCTTAGTTTATTAGGCAAAGTTTGGAAGGGGGGGGGGGGGGTCATTTCTTTTGTTTAAGGGCAAGGTTGGTGTCTGGGTACATACTTTTTAAGCTGGTGTTATTTTGGGGTTGTTTATCAGAGGGAAGTTTTCTTTGTGAAGTGAAGAGTTTTGTTTGTTACAGGGTACATATTTTTTAAGCTGGTGTTATTTTGGGGTTGTTTATCCAAGGGAAGTTTTCTTTGTGAAGTGAAGAGTGTTGTTTGTCAGTCTGGTTCCAGTGAGGTGGCTGTGGTCATGCCAGTTGCAGTTGTGCAATCTCTGGTGGTTTGCTGTCGGTTGGTCCGACTTATAACCTGCTGGTGATTTGTGTGTTAAAGTCTTCAGGTGATGTTGGGCTCTATGTATCTATGGCATTTGTGCTGTTTGCAGTGTGGGGACTCTTCCTAGGAAGAGTTGATAGCTGTATAGTTTGTTCCTTCTAGTGGTTGCTTCAAGAGTGATGCCAGGTTATGGTCTTGGTTATATTGTTGTTTATGCCTCTTTTGAGGGGAGTAAATAGTTTTGACTGGCAGTAGTGCAGTCTTTGTTTTGTGTGGCAATTTGCCTGATGTCCTACCTGCTGGTGACTTTTGATGACCTTCAGGTGGGGTTTAGATCTCTTTTATATATATATACATATCCTACTGTTTCCCTTGTGGTAACTATTTGTCAGTGGAGTGGATACCTGTGTTGGTCTTTGTGGTGGTGGTGGAGTTATTGTTTTGTATTGTGTTACAAGACATTTGTCACCTTACTGTGGGTGGAGTGACAGTGGGTGTTATCTTTGATGCCCTGGTTGTGACTGAATACCTGTTTTATGTAGGCTACTCTGCTGGTTTGGATTGGGAAGGGACAACCAAAGTGATCTGATTGTGACTGAAGGGAGCGGGATAGCCCAATGATTATTTATTTTATTCCACTTTATGTCTCAGCAGATTTCTTTGTGTGAAATTCCGGCTGCTCTGGGGGGAGGGGGAGAGCACATGGCCACAAGTGCAGCGCCTACCTATTCTTTTTTTTCCCCCAAGGGATGGTGTCTAAACATACCTGTGTGCATGCTGGTTTGTTTTTTTATATAATTTTGTCATCGGCTCCTACCAGCACAGATGACTTGTTCTGCCTGTTCTTTGAAAGGCGGAACTTTAAGGTGTGCAAAATGTTCTGTGTGCAAAATGTTCTGGGTGGGTTTGCCTTGGTTTATAGTCTCATCTGAATGAGACTTTTGTTTCATTTTGTTTCAGCCCATTTAGATGGTTTTGTTTTAGCCCAATTACATGTTTGTTTTAGCCCATTTAGATGGTTCTTTTAACCCATTTAGATGATGTTGTTTTAGCCCATTTAGATGGTTTTGTTTTAGCCCATTTAGATGGTTTTGTTCATCTTATTTACATTCTTATTTTACCCCATTCAGATGGTTTTCTTTTAGCCCATTTAGATGGTTTTGTTTTAGCCCATTCAGATGGTTTTGTTTTAGCCCATGTAAATTGTTTTAGCCCATTTAGATGGTGTTTTAGCCCATTTAGATTTTATATTTATTTTTATATTTATTCTTTTATATCGAGGATAACAGAATAAGCAATCATGTGCTTTTTTTCATCCGGTCCTCGTGTGTATGCAGTTTTGTAAATATTGTCATCTGTTCCCACCGGCACATGATGGCCTACTCTTACGAAAAGCGGAACAGGATTTAACATGTGCGCAAGATGTTCTGCGTGCGTTCGCACACGGGGCCTTGGTTTAAAGTCTCATCCGAAGGACTTTTGGGGAGAGTGGAGTCAGCACTGTTGTTAACTCCAGGAGAAAAACCTCCTCGACCGGACTCGAACCCGGGTCGTCAAATTGCCAGCGCAATGTTCTGACCACTAGGCTATCCGCCCAGCCCATTTAGATGGTTTTGTTTTAGCCCATTCAGATGGTTTTGTTTTAGCCCATGTAGATTGTTGTTTTAGCCCATGTAGATCATGTTTTAGCCCATTTAGAAGATTGTTTTAGCCCATTTAGATGGTTTTGTTTTAGCCCATTTAGATTGTTGTTTTATCCCATTTAGATGGTTTTGTTTATCCCATTTACATCGTTATTTTAGTCCATGTAGATGGTGTTGTTTTAGCCCATTTAGATGGTGTTGTTTTAGCCCATTTAGATGGTTTTGTTTTAGCTCATTTAGACTATTTTAGCCCATTTAGGTGGTTTTGTTTTAACTCGTTTTGCATGGTTTTGTTTATCCCATTTACATGGGTATTTTAGCCCATTTAGATGGTGTTGTTTTAGCCCATTTAGATTGTTGTTTTAGCCCATTTAGATGGTTTTGTTTTAGCTCATTTAGATGGTTTTGTTTTAGCCCATTTACATTATTTTAGCCCATTTAGATGGTTTAGTTTTAGCCCATTTATATGGCTTTGTTTGATTCCATTGAGATTGTTATTTTTCCCATTTACATGGGTATTTTAGCCCATTCAGATGGTTTTGTTTTAGCCCATTTAGATTATTTTAGCGAATTCAGATGGTTTTGTTTTAGCTCATTTAGATGGTTTTGTTTTAGCCCGTCTAGATGGTTTTGTTTTAGCTCATTTTGATGGTTTTGTTTCAGCCCATTAGCGCGTGGGTGCGAGTGTACATTCGAATTTGTTTTAACTGTAAATTGATTGCTTGTATGTTGTGTAGGTCAAATGCAAGTGCTTTGATTTGTTTTACAAGATATAGCCCTATACAAATTCCATGTATTATTATTATTTAGATTGTTGTTTTAGCCCATTTAGATGGTGTTTTAACCCATTTATATGGTTTTGTTTTAGCCCATTTAGATGGTTTTGTTTTAGCCCATTTAGATGGTTTTGTTTTAGACCATTTATACGGCTGTGTTTTAGATATTATATGTGTGTGATTTAAAGTATGGTAGTGGTAAGAAACTCACATAGAGCATGGCAGCAAAGTCCTCAGAGGAGAAGCCCTCTTCAAACAAGTGTTTCGGGCCTTTAATCTTCCTTACACTCTAGGGGGCCGGCCCACATCCAGTTCATGACTCTGGATGTCTCTGCTGCCACTTTATGTATTTAGATCGTTTTGTTTTGGCCCATTTAGATCGTTTTATTTTAGCCCATTTAGATTTTGTTTTAGCTCATTTAGTTTTGTTTTAGTCCATTTAGATGGTTTTGTTTTAGCTCATTTAGATGGTTTTGTTTTAGCCCATTTAGATTATTTTAGCCCAATTAGATGGTGTTGTTTTAGCTGATTTAGATGGTTTCGTTTTAGCCCATTTAGATTATTTTAGCCCATTCAGATGGTTTTGTTTTAGTCCATTTAGATCGTTATTTTAGCCTATTTAGATGGTTTTGTTTTAGCCTGTCTAGATGGTTTTGTTTTAGCCCATTTAGATCGTTATTTTAGTCCATTTAGATCGTTATTTTAGCTCACTTAGATTGTGTTGTTTTAGCCCATTTAGATGGTGTTATTTTAGCCTATTTAGATGTTGTTTTAGCCTATTATTCAGATGGTTTTGTTTTAGCCCATTTAGATTGTTATTTTAGCCCATTCAGATGGTTTTGTTTTAGCTCATTTAGATGGTGGTGTTTTAGCCCATTTAGATGGTTTGTTTTAGCTCATTTAGATGTCATTTTAGCCCATTTAGACGGCTGTGTTTTACACCATTTAGACGGCTGTGTTTTAGCCATTATATGTGTGTGATTTAAAGTATGGTAGTGGTAAGAAACTCACATAGAGCATGGCAGCAGAGACCTCAGAGGAGAAGCCCCCTTCAAACAAGTGTTTCGGGCCTTTAATCTTCCTTACACTCTAGGGAGGCCGGCCCACATCCAGTTCATGACTCTGGATGTCTCTGCTGCCACTTTGTGTTTAGATGGTTTTGTTTTAGCCCATTTAGATTTAGTTCATTTAGTTTTGTTTTAGCCTATTTAGATAGTTTTGTTTTAGCTCATTTAGATTATTTGAGCTCATTTAGATGGTGTTGTTTTAGCTGATTTAGATGGTTTTATTGTTAGCCCATTTAGATTATTTTAGCCCACTCAGATGGTTTTGTTTTAGCCCATTTAGATTGTTATTTTAGCCCATTCAGATGGTTTTGTTTTAGCCCATTCAGATGGTTTTCTTTTAGCTCAGATTATTGTAGCCCATTTAGATGGTTTTGTTTTAGCCCATTTAGATCGCTATTTTAGCCCATTTTGACGGCTGTGTTTTAGCCATTATATGTGTGTGATTTAAAGTATGGTAGTGGTAAGAAACTCACATAGAGCATGGCAGCAGAGTCCTCAAAGGAGAAGCCCCCTTCAAACAAGTGTTTCGGGCCTTTAATCTTCCTTACACTCTAGGGAGGCCGGCCCACATCCAGTTCATGACTCTGGATGTCTCTGCTGCCAATTTTATGCATTTAGATGGTTTTGTTTTAGCCCATTCAGATCGTTTTATTTTAGCCCATTTAGATTGTTTTAGCTCATTCAGGTAGTTTTGTTTTAGTCCATTTAGATGGTTTTGTTTTAGTTCATTTAGATTATTTTAGCTCATTTAGATGGTTTTGTTTTAGCACATTTAGATTATTTTTTATTTAGCTCATTTAGATGGTTTTGTTTCAGCCCATTTAGATTGTTTTTAGCCCATGTAGATTGTTGTTTTTAGCCCATTTAGATGGATTTGTTTTAGCCCATGTAGATGGCTTTGTTTTAGTCCATTTTGATTGTTATTTTAGCCCATTTAGATGGTTTTATTTTAACACATTTAGATGGTTTTGTCTAGCCTATCGTGTAGAACATGGCAGCAGAGAATCCTCAGAGGAGAAGCCCCCTTCAAACAAGTGTGTTGGCCTTTAACCTTTCTTACACTCTAGAGAGGCCGGCCCACATCCAGTTCATGACTCTGGATGTCTCTCTGCTGCCCCTTTATGTACGTGATGAGTTCTGATACAAACCCATGATCTCTGGATATGCATTTTTTTTTGGGGGGGGAGGGGGATTAGCCCATTACAGGGATTACAGACGGCTGTTTTTCGGGTTTTTTTGCTTCTGTGTGTGATTGAAATATTGGTATTTTTAGATAGCCATATTTGATCATATTCAGATCGCTGTAATTTAGGCATTTTATGTGCAAGATTCATTGCTGTATTTAGCCATTTTTTGCGTATAATTGATGTTTAGCCCATTTACAGTTGTATTATAGCCATTTTTATATGCGCATTTTAAGTATGGCATTTTTAAACCACTGACCCATTTTATGTGTGCAATTTAAATGTTCTTATTTTTATATGGATTTATTTTAACGAATTTAGAAGGTTTATTTTAGCCCATTTAGAAGGGGTTTTTTTAACCCATTTAGATGGGTTATTTTAGCCGTTTTATGTGTGCGATTTAAATGTTCGTATTTTTAAATGGCTGTAGCCCATTTAGATATTTTTTCTTTAGCCATTTTACATGCGAGATTTAGACGGCTGTATCCAGCCCTTTTATGCATACGATTTAAATGTCAATATTTTGAGATAACTTTTTTAAAGTCATTTATTCATCTGGTTTAAATGTTGGTATTTTAAGATGGTTGTATTTTAGCCATTTTATTTAAGAGGATAAAATGTCAGTGTCTAGACGACATGCCTCCCCAAAAGTCAAAATGTGGCTACCTTCAGGGCGAGGAAAAATGGTCGTATATGCAAAATCTCACCATTGCTGAACCTCAGAGGTGTAGCAGGGAGTCTACTGCTCTCTCTCTCTCTCACACACACATGCATTTCATGCACATACCCCTCTGAAAGAAAAAAAACACAAGTCAGGGGGCATACAGAAGCTCACAAAGAAAGCAGTCCACAGTTCTGGCAATGAACACGTTGAGAGGCAGGAGAGAGGGGGTTGGTTGTAATGACACTTTCTTTTATTTCAGCAGTCACATCTCCTGCCTCCCAACACGATGCCTGTTGCAAGATGTGTGGCCATGGCTTGATGCGATGATGTGTTGCAAGATTTGTGGCCATGGTTTGATGCAATGATGTGTTGCAAAGATGTGTGGCCATAGTTTGATACACACTTGTGCTGCCCACTGCCCCTTCCATCGTGGACAGACACCATCTGCACACAGCAACAACAGGGATATGTCAGTCACCACATAACACAGCAACATCAGTGACATGTCAGTCACCGCATAACAGCGTCAGTGACACATAGTCACCGCATAACAGTGTCAGTGGTATGTCAGTTACCACATAACACATAGCATCAGTGACATGTCAGTCACCACTTAACACATAACCTCAGCAACATTGGCTCAATGGTCTAATCATACTACACCAGTCTAGAAAGTAAGGAAGAAAGGATATTTTGTGCCCCTCATCTTTTCAACTTCGTTTTTTTTTTTACCAATACTGAACTTTTTTTTTTAACCATAGCCAGCCCATACATGCTAGTCTTTATCAAATAATCATCGCAAACACAGATGTCTAAATCTGTAAGCGAATACCTGAAATACACACTGCATGAATAACAGAGTAAAGCAGAGTTTTTAGAGTCAAAATGGGGAATATTACAGTGGATAAGTTAGTCCAGGTCAGAGTGTGCGGTGGTTTGAATCCAGTTTGGGCCCAAAATTTTTCTCCCATCCATTAAACCACGAGTGGTAGCCTGGATGCTAGTCTTTTGGATGAGACGATAAACCGTGGTCCCGTATGTTACATTTAATTATTCAGCACACTAAAAGAACCCACGGCAACAAGAGGGTTGTCCCTGGAAAAATTCTATAGAAAAAAGCCACTCTTCCAAATACAGTTGCAAACAGGAAAAGACAATTTGTAGTTTGTATTTTGTACCACTTTATGTCACAGCAGATTTCTCTGTGTGAAATTTGTGCTGCTCTCCCCAGGGAGAGCGCATTGCCACAAGTGCAGCATGTACCCAAACAAAAAAATAATGAGTAGGCGCTGCACTTGTAGCGATGCGCTCTCCCCGGGGAGAGCAGCCCTA
>JASPKP010002198.1:17500-24262 GCA_030674155.1 Stramonita haemastoma
CTTTCCTTTTCCATCAAAACTCTCACACATACGCACTGTACTATTTATAAAACATATAGGAGCGCGAACACGCGTGCACGCGAACACATATACACACACGCGTGCGCGCTTGCAAACACACACACACATACACATGCACGCGCGTGCCTGCGCACGCACACACACACACAAACTCTATCAATCAATCAATCAATCAATCAATCAATCAATCTATCTATCTATCTATCTATCTATCTATCTATCTATCTATCTATCTATCTATCTATCTATCTATCTATCTATCTCTCTCTCTCTCTCTCTCACACACACACACACACCACACACACACACACACGCACGCACACACGCACACACGCACGCACGCACACACGCACACACACGGAGCCCATCCCCTCTCCAGGTATCATGATGCATGCTGGGTATTTTTTGTGTCTTACTGGTTTTAGATGGGCTATACTGTGCTAGCGAAAGGTGTGCGTTGGTTTTAACGTGTGCTGCAAGATATTGTTTTGTGTTGTGTTGTATTGTATTGTATTGGATTATATTTGTATTGTACTGTATTATATTATATTGTACTGTATTGTATCTGTATTGTATTATATTGTATTGTATTGTATTGTATTGTGTTATGTTGTGTTGTATTGTATTGTAGTGTGTTGTGTCGAATTGTGTTGTGTTGTGTTTGTGTTGTACTGTATCGTGTTGTGTTGTATTGAATTGTATAGTATTGTATTGTATTGTATTGTATTGTATTGTATTGTATTGTATAGTACTGTATTGCACTGTATTGTATTGTATGCCACTTTCAGTCAAGGCAGAGTACTCTGCGTGAAATTCGGGATGCTCTCCCTTTGGAAGAGCGCGTCGCCACAAGAGCAGCGCCACCCATTTTTTAAAATCTCTTCCTGTCTGCAAGTATTTTGGTTCCCTATCAGAGTGGCTTTTTTCAACAGAAATTTGCCAGGGACAACTCTCTTGTTGCCGTGGGTTCTTTTACTAATAATGCGTGTTGTACACAGGACATCGGTTTATCATCTCCTTTGAAGTGCTCACCCAGATCACCAATCAGGGTCTAATGGATCGGGAAAAAACTGCAATATATATACTACTACTGCTACTGCTACTACTACTACTACTACTACGACGACGACGACGACGACGACTACTACTACTACTACTACTACTGCTACTGCTACTACTACTACTACTACGACGATGATGACCACTACTACTACTACTACTACTACTACTACTACTACTACTACTGCTGCTGCTGCTGCTGCTGCTGCTGCTGCTGCTGCTGCTGCTGCTGCTACTACTTCTACTACTACTGCTGCTTCTGCTGCTACTACTACTGTTGCTGCTGCTGCTGCTGCTGCTGCTGCTACTACTACTACTACTACTACTACTACTACTACTACTACTACTACTACTACTACTACTACTACTGCTACTGCTGCTGCTGCTGCTGCTGCTACTACTACTACTACTACTACTACTACTACTACTACTACTACTACTACTACTACTACTACTACTACTTGCTGCTGCTGCTGCTGCTGCTGCTACTACTACTACTACTAACTACTACTACTACTACTACTACTACTACTACTACTACTACTACTACTGCTGCTGCTGCTGCTGCTGCTGCTGCTACTTCTACTACTACTACCTCTTTACTCAAGCGCTTTGATTTGTTTGCAAGATTCAGCCCTATAAAAACCCATACATTATTCTTATTACCATAATTCTTCTTAATAGTAGTAGTAGTAGTAGTAGTAGTAGTAGTAGTAGTAGTAGTAGTAGTAGTAGTAGTAGTCGTCGTCGTCGTCGTCGTCGTCGTCGTCGTCGTCGTCGTCGTCGTCGTCGTCGTAGTAGTAGTAGTATCATTATTATTATTATTACCATTATTGACTGTGTCATTATTACCATTATTGCCTTCAGCACCTGGGCTTTATCCCAGTTCTTGATTAAACCACTGATGCTGGGGGCAACAGCAAAGTGAGAGGCTGTATGATCAGTGGCTTTCTTTCCCACTCATGGAATTCCACTTTACAGCTTAGTCTTTAGTGATCGACTATGACTCTCTGACTAGGAGGCTTGACTTGCACAGTCCTTATGTGCTGCTGCAGCCCTGGGGGCTAGTTGGCTTTTGGAGAACATCTCCAACGCTGACTGTCCTATGCTCTCTTGGCCGAGAGAGTGGGGTTGTACTGTGGGCAAGGCATCTCCACTATCATCAAATTTCAACCCAATTTTCGAAACAGCAGCTGCCTCCTCTACTGTTTTGGAGGTCATCGTCGAACACGACGGACAAAGAAACATTACCATTATTATAGCTACAACAAAAACTACTACTACTACCACTATGACTACTACTACTACTATTTCTGAGGATATGTATCGCTAAAAAATAGGATCAGAAAGTCGGTTATCTAATCCAGTTCCATCTACCTCGCAGACAAACTGCAAAATCATGCTGACTTAGTATGAAAAGTTCTAGAACACACCTTGAAGCCTAATAGTCACTTACCTTTTTTTTTGTTTGTCTCGATAAGAACGTGTGCAAACAGATCTTGATTTTTTTTATTATGTATATAAAAGGGACATATTTTTGCTATTAAGTGGGTATGTCATAAGGTTGTTACGTTTCATTTTGTTTTGTTTTGTTTTCGGTTAGAGCTCCGAAGTTCACTGACTGGTGAGACGTTTGCCTATGTGGTAAAGGTAAAAGTAAAGGTGTCCCATAACCTATGCTGTCGTTGGGAAGCGAGGCATCAGAGACCTCAGCTTCTCTAAGGGGCCAGCATGTTGAGGGTGGCACCCATCTCCTCTCCCTCGCTGCTTTATCTTCCCTGACCCTAAAGAGGGCAGGTACCCATTGACAGCTGGGTAAACTGGGGGAACTGTACTGAAGCCAAGGCGGGCAAAACGGTCACCTATCCAAATAGTAACCATGCTCAATGCTGCTTAACATTAGCTTGGGGAAAGCGAGTGCTCTGACCACTGAGCTGTCCTGTCCCCTGTGTGACCATTTGCCCACTATGAATAAGAGTAGCTGCATTCCGATTTCGGATATACGTAAACACGACACCAGTGTGTATGCAGTTGTTGTTGTTTGTTTGTTTGTTTAGTTTTGTGTTCTGTTCCTACCAGTACACAATGGTCTATTCTTCCAAAAGGCAGAACGGGTTGTAACTTGCGTTCGTACACTGGACCTCGGTTTATAGTCTCCTCTTAAGGACTTATGGGGAAGTAGGGTCGGAGCTGATGTTAACTGCGAAAATTCCCTTGAACAGGATTCGAACCTGGGTCAGCAGATCACAAGCGCAATGTGTGTGTGTGTGTGTGTGTGTGTGTGTGTGTGTGTGTGTGTGTGTGTGTGTGTGTGTGTGTGTGTGTGTGTGTGTGCGTGTGTGTGTGTGTGTGTGTGTGTGTGCGGGCGCGCGCGTGCGCGTGCGCGTGCGCGTGCGTGTGTGCATGCGTATGATCACCAAAATGCATAAGGTAACAGAAATAAAGAGACAGACATACGGACGAACAGACACGTACAGATAGACAGACAAACAGATCAATTGGAGGTCGTAGAGGGAACATACCCCAGAGGCCCAGAAAAGCCAGTTCTTTCTAACTATGGTGTTCTGATCTCCATATTTTATTTAATACACAGTGACTTTGCAAAATAATGGCACAGGAGGTCAAGTCAGTTTTAATTCAGTCTCGTTGCCAAAACAGTGAGTGTCACGGTTGTCCAGTCTTGGGCTGTTTGTTACACTTCAGTGATACGGTCCCCGCTTGGCTATATTTTAAGTAGCATAGTCACCCTTCTACACAGAGAGAGAGAGAGGGGGGGGCAGAGAGAGGAGAGAGAGAGAGAGAGAGAGAGAGAGAGAGAGAGAGAGAGAGAGAGAGAGACAGAGACAGAGACAGAGACAGAGACAGAGAGAGAGAGAGAGAGAGAAGGCAAGGCAAGGCAAGGCAAGGCAAGGCAAGGCAAGGCAAGGCAAGGCAAAGTCTTTTATTCGAGGATAATAGATAAGCACTCGTGTGCTTTTTTACATCCAGTCCCCGCCCTTTTCAGAGAGAGAGAGAGAGAGAGAGAGAGAGAGAGAGAGAAGAGAGAGAGAGAGAGAGAGAGAGAGAGAGAGAGAGAGAGAGAGAGAGAGGCAAATTTTAAGGCAAGGCAAGGCAAATTCTTTTATTAGAGGATAATACATAAGCACTCGTGTGCTTTTTTATATCCAGTCCCCGCCCTTTTCAGGGATAACATCAAGATAAAAAGATAACCTCAATTAAACAACAACAATTATAATGATCCAAATACCAAGAGCAAGAAACCATACCAAGTATCAAACAACAGGTAAGAAATAATACAGAGATACAAAAACGTAATGATATAAAAAGGCACTGATTCAGAAACGAAAATAAGAAGAATCAATGATGATTTTGATTTGAATAATAAAAAAGGGCAATAATTAAAGAGTATACATGAGAGTATGATAGGTTAAATGAGAGAGAGACAGAGAGAGACAGAGAAAGAGAATGCGAATAATTTATTCAGATTTTAGGCCACCAGAGAGAGAGAGAGAGAGAGAGAGAGAGGGGGGGGGGGGGGGCGGTAGAGACAGACAGACAGACAAAGAGAGAGAATGAATGAGTGAATGAATAATCCTTTTTTTTCAAGGGTAACAGAGTAAGCATTTACATACTTTTTTTTCATCCGGCCCTTTTCCTGATTAGGGAATAGAAAAAAAAAAGAAGAAAGAAAGAGACCCTACCAAAACAGGAGAAAAGCCAAAAAGCAAAGCTAAAACAGAAAGCAACAACAAGGAAAAACAACATCACCATCACCAAGAATAGAAGTTCAACCTATGGTTGTAAAAAGGAGATAAGTAAACATTCAACAAAATGCATAATCCCCACTGGGTACATGAATACTTATTTAAGACAAAAGAGATAGGTATGTATTCAACAAAGACAAAATCCCTAACCGACCAGACATTCATGTCAGGAGATACACTGGTTATAATTAAATCAAATAGACTAAAATTGAGAAGTGCTGGCCCCTAGAGAAGCTGAGGTCTCTAACGTCTCGCTCCCCTACGACCACATAGGTTATGGGACACCTTTACCTTTTACCTTTCCTTTCAAGTATACTTTTATCTTCGTTCATTTTCGTTTGCTCAGAAGATCGATTCTGTGAAATTCTGATAAGAAAGAAATCAAAAAGCGTGCGTGCGTGCGTGTGTGTGTGTGTGTTAGCGTGTGTGTGTGTGTGTGTGTGTGTGTAAGTGTTAGTGTGTTCGTGTGTGCGTGCGTGTGCGTGTGTGTGTGTATGTGTGTGTGCGTGCGCGCGTGTGCTTCTTTCACATAGTTATTGGTCTTGTGTTCTTTGTATGATATTTTGAGAAGTCTTCTGTGGCACTTGTTCTCGAATGCTTGGATTCTCCTCTCTAACTCTGCTGATGAGAAAGCTGATGTGGTTTGGTCACACCACAAGACACAACACCCTAGCAAAAACCATCCTGCAAGGAACAGTCGAGGGCAAGAGAAGAAGAGGCCGCCAAAAGAAATCATGGGTTGACAACATCAAAGACTGGACCGCCCAACCCCTGCAACACCTCCTACTAGCCACACAGGATCGTGAAGCATGGAAAAAGATCTCTGTTGCGTCTTCTCTCCATGTCCCCCCTACGTCTTTTGGGACATGGGACTGAGTGAGTGAGTGAGTGAGAACAATCCATAGTGGGTTTTTTTTTTCCTGTTAGCCTATCTCTCCATTTTCTGAAAAATGTGCAAAGCTACGGTCGAGTTTCTTCCTTTTGGTCTGATTATTAATTGTGCTTTTGGGATTGTCGCTGAAATATCGCCTGATGTTTCTTATCCCTGTTGTATGAATTGTCATTACGTGCGCGTGGTCACGCACGCACGCACTGATAGCCTACACGCGCGTGTGTGTATGTGTGCGCATATATACATGTACACGTGAGTCTGTATGCACTCAAACACGAACATAGATATTGGTACTGATACACAAACAGACAGATACTGGCACACTGACCCAAACACACACAAAAACCTTTACACACACACATGCGCGCATGCACGCACGCACGCACACACACATACACACACACGCACACGCACGCACACACGAACACACTAACACTTACACACACACACACACGCTAACACACACACACGCTAACACACACACACGCACGCACGCACGCACGCACGCACGCCACACACACCCACACACACACACACACACACACACACCACACACACACACACACACACACACACAGAGCTCGTGATCTGCACACGTAAAAGAACCCATAGCCTCAGGGAGTTGTCCCTGGTTAAAATTCTGTAAGAAAAAAAAAGAGCCACTCTTACAGGGAAGAAAGATACATGCAAAGAGGAAAAGAAATAGGTTTCAAAATTTTTTTTAAAGGTAAAGGTGTCCCATAACCTATGTGGTTGTAGGGGAGCGAGGCATCAGAGACCTCAACTTCTCTAGGGGGCCAGCATGTTGAGGGCGGTGGCACACATCTCCTCTCTCTCTCTCCCTCGCTGCTTTAACTTTCCCTGACCCTCAAGAAGGCAGGTATGTTACCCATTGACAGCTATGGGTAAACTGGGGACTGAACTGAAGCCAAGGCGTGCAAACGATGCTTCACCTTCCTTCACTTTCACCTGTCCCCGTAGTCCCGCGGACTGTGGGGGCACCACTGAAGATTTTGCAACCCGCTA
>JASPKP010002199.1:0-5000 GCA_030674155.1 Stramonita haemastoma
CTTTTTAAATTTTTTTTACTTTCTTTTTTTAAAATTTTTCCCCTTTTTTTTTTCTTCTTTTCTTTTTCTTTTTTTTTCTTCTTCTTTCTTCTTTCTTCTTCTTCTTCTTCTTTTTCTTCTTCTTCTTTTTTTCTCCTTCTTCTTCTTCTTTCTTCACACACACACACATTTTCGAAGGAGAGGCCACGCGGGCCAGGGAACTTTTGGCAATTTTAAAAAAACGCATACACACGGGAAGGGATTAAACAAGCACATAAGGGCAATTCCATTATCCTGGATCAAAAGAATAAATAAAATGAATGTAAAAAAAGCCCAAACATTTTAATAGACCGTACCAAATTAATTTAAGCCCGTATGCCGGGAAGTTCATGTCAGTGTAAAGGGGGGATTGCTAAGGCCAACTAGCTGAGTAGAGGGGTTGAAACAGGTGAATGCCACTAGGAAGGGGGTTCATTCAGAGACGTTGGGCTAAATGTCACTCTTTATGTACTCCTCTGTCAAGATAGACCAAATCACACGGTCGATTCACCACGGGAACAACCATTGAACCAGCACAATTTTTTAGCAGGGGGCGATGTTCATCTTCAGTTTGCACAAGACGAATAATATGGATTTTTTCATAAAAGGGGGCCCCAAATAACTCAAATGCGTTTTTTTTTTTAAAAAGGAATTTTAAAAAGGGGACTTGAAAAATCAAGAATACTGAAACCCAGAGAGGGTTTAAAAAATGAAGAGAGAGGGGGGGGGGGGAGGGAGGGAGAGACAAGGGGGGGAAAAGGGGGAGGGAGAGAGAGGGGGGGGGAGGGAGGGAGGGGGGGGCGAGAGGAAAGGGGGGGGGGGAAAGAGAATTAAGGATGACAACGACAGAAGACAGAAAGGGGCTGGATGTAAAAATCGGGGGAAAGAAAAACAGATAATTGCCGAAAAGGGGCCCATCTAAAGACAGAAAAATTTTTTGAAAGGTAAAAACCAAAAATCGATGAAGTAAATAAAACCCCCCAAAAATGTGGCAACAGACAACGGAAAAATTGAAAAAGCAGAGAAAAAAAAAGGAAAAAAAACAGACAGACAATGATAACTTAAAACAGCAAGAAAGAGAACCGGAATGTCAGAAATGAGAGATAATTAAAAATATACGTTTTAAAAACAGGTTTTTTATTTTCTTTGTTCCCGACTGAAGCTCCGGGTTCACCAATGGAAGATTTTGTGCATTTACCTGTCCCCCCCCCCCAATTTTTTGGTACCCCTTTTTGCCTTTGGGGGAAAAAAAACATTTTTCACCCTGCAAAAAAAGCCACGCTATACGTAAATGAAATTCAATTCCAAAAAAATTTTTAAAGTTTTAAAATTTTCTAAAATATATTCATAATCACACAACAACAGTTCGGGGTTTTGGGGCCAAAAGCAAAAAAAATTAAACATTTAGAAAAAAAAGACATTACAAAAGTTTTGCAAATTAGAGTCTACTTTTAAATGATGACATGATAAAATTTTTATTTTAAAAGATATTTAATTGATCTTATAATTTTGAAGTATATGTACATGGAAAAAAACATTTCCAAAACAGGCAGGGCTATCATCCCTTAAAAACAAAAAAACAAACACCTTTTTTTTCAGAAACGGTTTTTTGAAAAAAAACTTTTCAGATTTCAAATTGCTCTTTATTTTTTTATTTTCAAAAAGTGAAATTTTTTTCAAAGCAAAAACAAAAAATCAAAACATTTTTTAAAGACTAACCCACCAAACAAACCCCAAAAACCCCCCACAACACACACACACCACACACACACACAACACACACAACACACACACCACACAAAACACAAACCCCCAAAACACCACACCCCAAAACCACCCCCCAAACACCCACATACCATCACCAACTGAGCCGTCACGCCTGTGGCCGGAAGGGTAACCGCAACTCACCAAGGTACAGGTTAGAAGCAATGACACACCCATAAAGGAAATCAACTGAGAGACAGTGTATCCTGTACTTTTAAATCCCCCCCTCACAATAGTAAAGCGTCACAGCCTTTCCTTCTCCACAAAAAAAACCCCAGGGGGGTCCGATCCCCTTTTGGCAAAAGGTTTTTACTCAGGGAAAAAAAACAATTTTTTTTTAAGAGAGGCCATTGTGTCCGGTGGGAACAATACAATATTTACAAAACTGCACAACAGGGACTGCTGAAAAAGAAAGAGTGTAATTTATTATCCTCGAATAAAAGAATATAAAAAAATAAAAGATGAAAATCGTTTTTTCCCCAACTAAGGTTAAGCAGCATCGAGCGGGGTTAACCAATGAGGGGGGGACCGTTTGGCCCTTGGTTTTATACAGTCCCCCCCCCCCCCCCCCATTTTAGCACTTTTAATACGTACCGCCCTTAAGGGTAAAGGGAAACAAAAAACAACAAGAGAGGAGATGACACCATCCTCAAATGCTTGCCCCAAGAAACGAGGTCTTTGATCCTCGTTTCCCAACTACCACATGGTTAGGGGAAAAATTTTACTTTACCACCGACCTCTCTGGGGTTTTAGCGTCCAAAACATCCCACTTCTGCATTAAAATCTCAACATTTAACGTTGAAATTTTTCAAAGGAAGGTAAATTTTATTCTTTTAAACATGGGGAAAAATTGTTTTGGTTTTTTTGAATACATGCTACACGCGGGGACCACCCAAAAAATAACTGAAAAATAATACAAAATGTTAGAAGAAAGCATACAGTTTTTCCGGGAAAAAACTGTCTCGTCAAAATGATGGAACCCCACCCCCTAAAATTCATACAAAACGAATAACTCAGGCCAACCTTGGGGGGAACATAGGGTTAGAAATTGCTTACCCCTGGCTTTGTGCTTTGTCACAAAAAACCAAGAACACAATCTTTTGCCCCCCTTACGCACACCCAATTATCATCATCCTTTGGCGATCACCCAATTTTCCATCACTTAATCGACCCCCTCACCCAATTGACCCCTCACCAAAATTATGCATTTCCAAAGAAGCATCACTCAACTAACACTCATCCAATGGGGATCACTCAACTAACACTCACCCACTTTACATTACCCAAATGACGCATCACCCAATTTTACGCATCACCCAATTGACGCATCACCAAACCCCAAAACGTCACCCAATTGACCATCACCCAAAAAACGCACACCACCCACAAAACACACGAACTCACACACATACAAATATACCCCAAAACCCCAAAACGCACCCACAAAAACTCCAGCCCTCACCACAATACCCCAACACACCACACACACACACACAACACACCACACAACCCCCAAACACAAAAACACACACACACAAAAACCCAAGCACTCACAAAAATAAAGTACCCCAACTCACACATATATACACACAAACACACACAAAAAAAAACCACCCCCCCCCCAACCAACACCACACACACACACACACACACACCAACACACACACACACACCCCAAACAAGCAACCCCCCCCCCTTTCTAAAACACACAAAACAACACACACAACACAACACACACACACACCACACCACACACACCCACACCAAAAAAAAAACACACACAAACAAGGGGGAAAAAACCCATCAAAAAAAGGGGGCCCTTTAAATTTCTTTTTTTTTTTTTAATTAAAACTGCCAACAAAAAAAAACCTTTAAAACAACATTTTTGGCCAAAACCAAATAAAAAACCAAAAACGCCTCCCCTTTTACTTTATTTTGCTTAATTAAATAAAAAAGTACACGAGTAATCCGAACCACCAGAAGGAATCATTTCGTAATGAAAGGGGGGTCCACACTGCCTTTTTCCTTTTTAAAAAACCTTTTGGCCTCATTTTTTTGAGAGTCTCGAAAATTTTTTGATAATTTAAGTTACCTTTGCCATTGTTAAATTTATTGCACACCCCTTAATATTTTTTTAGTTAATTATTTTTTTTAAATTTTTTTTCCATTTTTAAATTTTGCTCCGTTTTTAAAAAGTATTATTGTTATCCACTTTGTTTTTAAAGCGTACAAGAATCCCCCATTTAAGGTTTGCGTTTTTTTTTTTCAACCCTTCCACTCACTTCAAAAAATTTACATTACACTTTCCACTTTTCTCGTCTTATATCATTTAGTTTAAACAGACGTTAAATTGAAGACAACAACAACAACAACCAACAACAAAAAACCCTCCCAAATTTTCCAAATAAGGGAAGCAAATCACACTGCAACGTACATAGCATGGGATAACCCACACTTTGAACACAATACACCATAGATTTGTTACAAACCAAAGTCCCCCCTCCCCCTCTACCTTAAATACTTAGTTCTTTTAATAACTTCCTTCTGACAAAAAAAAAACAAACTTTTTTCCTCCTCCATCTCCAAAAGGGTTACATACTATACTACGGTTACATGTTGGTACTTTTCCTTCCTGGTTTTTATTATGACGTTGTAATTCATACGCATGTACTAAAACATCCACAAGGAACAAAAACCTCTTTTTTGAAAGATAAACTTCTGACTCAAAACTCATGTGATTTCTCACAAATATGGTAGGCTGATGGGTTTTTTTTTCATCAAACATGTACGCCCCCCCCCCCCCCCCCCCCCCCCCGGTCTTTTTTGTTGTCTGTTAGCCTTCTAATGGCAATATGCACTACAGGAACACAAGTATCCTTATTTATTGATGATCATTTCTAACTTTTTCGTGGACTACCTAGTATTGCACTATGTCATCAACACCCAAAGAATACATAGTGTAGTTTTTAATACTTTAAAATTCTGCTAAAAATCACGCAATTTTTTTTTTTTTGACTAGCACCCTATAGATGATCCACCAAGCTAATACAGGGAGTTAACAAAACGCCATCTTTTAAAGTTTTCAAGGGAGACAAAAAGAGGTGTCAATCATTTTGAAATGCAAAACGTTTGATGTAAAAGTGGAAGTTGCATGACACTTAGCAATCTTTCCCCTCTGTACGCTGATCTTTGCCTTTTAGGAAGAGAACCAAACATGA